>CAWUFW010017060.1:0-280507 GCA_963921515.1 Calotriton arnoldi
CTGACGCCACAGAGGTTGAGAGGCCTGAGAGGCATAAGGCCTGGGTCTCATCACTGACTACGGTCAGTGGCCACCGTGGCTGGCTGTCTGTCTGTTGGGACACACCTGTGAGCAAGTTAAGGTTAGGTGTTGCACAGGTGGTGTCCACAGGTGAGGAGAAGGGTTCCCCATGGATTAGCTTGGTGGGCCCTGAGAGTATGGACAGAGGGATCCAAATAGAGTTCAGATTGGCGTAGAACTGGAATATGCCCCTGCTGTTGCGGGCCAGGTCCAGGTTCTATCGCCCAAAGCAGGGAAGCCCATCAAGGTAGTGATTGATCTACCCTGCGTTTTGGCTGGAAGGGGGTTGTGTTGGACTTGGCCCTTTTTGCAGGGTCATCCCTGAACTTTTTGCCTTCCTCCTGTATTTTTCTGACCTGTTGTTGGTTTTATGACTCTGGGCACTTTACCACTGCTGATCAGTGCTAAAGTGCATATGCTCTCTGTTATAAATTGATGTATGGATTAGTGACTCCATGTTTGGCCTATTTGATTCACTGTCAGACCCTAGTACAGTGCACTGGTTGTGCCCAGGGCTTGTGACTCAAATGCTGCTGGTGGGCTTGCAGCACTGGTTTTGCCACCCACAGAAGTAGCCTGTAAAGTGTGTCTCAGGCCTGCCATTGCAGAGCCTGTGTGCAGTCTGGTACTGCCATGTTGACTGGGCAAGTACACCCACTTGCCAGTCCCTAAACCTTCCCTTTTCTGCATATTAGTCACCCCTATGGTAGGCCCAAGGGCAGGGTGCATGGTAAGTATAAGGTAGGACATGCCCTGGTGTGTGCGGCATGTCCTAATAGTGAATTACAGCCATTTTCGTTTTTCACTATTGCAAGGCTACCTGTTCCCCATAGGCCAGAATGGGCAGTTTGATTATTACATTTTATAATCCTAACTGACCCAGGGAACTAGGTAGAAAAATGAATTTAGTATGCCTGAACTCAGAATGATAAAATACATATTTTAGTGAAGTTGGTTTTAACATTCTGTGTTTGA
Organism: Calotriton arnoldi; assembly: GCA_963921515.1. Classification (NCBI taxonomy): domain Eukaryota; kingdom Metazoa; phylum Chordata; class Amphibia; order Caudata; family Salamandridae; genus Calotriton; species Calotriton arnoldi. Next base: position 1,036 of record CAWUFW010017060.1, read on the forward strand.
AAATACCACTTTTAGAAAGTAGGTATTTTCTTGCCTAACTATCCAAGCCTGCCTCTGCTAGGTTGTGTATTCCTTGTCTGGAGTTTGAGTGACAGGGGCTGGGGGATTCCAGGAGACAGGGTGCATCAGCCCAGGGCTGAATAGAGAGATCTGCATGTAGATGGGTGGGAGGAGTTGCACCTGGGACCTGAATAGGGCTGTACCTTCCCTCCACAATGCTGGCTCCACCTCCTGTGGTGTGTCTGATGTCCCTGGCCTACACTGTGAAAGGAAAGAAGGAGTCTTGTCAACAAAGTGCTCCAGGGCAGACCAGAACTGGTTTGGACTAGGCAAAGGCCTCTCTGCCTTCAGAGAACAAAGGGAAAATGAGTATAAAAGGGGGACCCAGACCCCAGAATTTTAGATCACTTTGGGAAACAAGAAGAACCTTTGCTGAGGAGAGGAACCAGAGAGAGAGACTGCAGGAGGAGACTATCCCTGTGCTGAGTGCTGTTTGGGGGATTGGCCTGCAGTGGTTGCCTGACTGCCAAAGAAAGGAGAAAGGACTTTGTGCTACTTTCAATTCAACTTGTAAAGGATCTCCAAGGATTTGAGAGAGAGCTTGCCTCCTGCTGAAGTCTCAGGGACAACAGACTTCACCCACCAGCTCCCCAAGAGTTCTTTTAAGTGCCTGCTGTTGTGTTGGGCCATGTGAGGGACTGCGTGTCGCAAGGAGCTGGAAGCGCGACTCACGAAGAAGAAGCGTGTCGCCGCCGCAGCCGCTGTTGTCGCATCGCTGAAGAAGGGTGTCGCCGCTGCCGCTCCGCAACGCAGAAGCGCCTCGCATCGCCGGAGAAGAGGATCGACGTCACATCAGATGCCGCCGCATCATCAGAGAAGCGTGTCGCCGCCGCAGCTGCTGTCGTCGCATCGCTGAAGAAGGGTGTCGCCGCTGCAGCTGTCGCATCGCATCGCCGAAGCGCCTCGCATCGCCGGAGAAGAGGATCGACGTTGCATGAGACGCCGCCGCATCACCGGGAAGCGTGTCGCAGGGCCTGTTGCGGCTCCGAAGAATCGTTGAGTCGCCGCACGGCCGTCGGGCGTGCACGCATCGTTTCACATCAAGAAGAAGACGCCATCTTTGTTTCATTGCACCGGATCTTCATCGCATCACGGCGCTGCTGGTCGCATCGTCACGAAAGCACAGTAAGAAACCGACGCATCACCTCCCCACGCGCAGAAGAACCAACGCATCCCCTATGCAGCAGTAGGGACCCGACGTATCACTGTTCTTGCGTGTAAGGAACCAACGCATCACCTTCCCTGCAACACTTTCGTTGTATAGCGTTACGCATCCAAAGGTACATTGAACTCAAAGTGTCGCATTTACCATCTAAAGAGAACTAAGCTAATTCTTCCATTTTTAAGTACAGTATTGTGGATTTTTGTCGTTTGTGGTCTTGGGTTAAGTCTATATAAAAATACTTATTTTTATACTACAACTTGTGTGGTGTCCATCTGTAGTGTTGTCACTGGGTTACTGTATGTGTTCACAAATGCTAAACACACTGCCTCTGAGATAAGCCTGTCTGCTCGTGCCAAGCTACCAAGAGGTTGAGCAGGGGTTATTTTAGGAGTGCACCCCCTTACCCTGACTAGACGCTAAGGGTCCCTATTTGGACAAAGGTACCTACCTCTGCCAACTAGAGACCCCCAAATCTAACAATATCGATCCCTCATTAGAAAGATCGAACAGAATAACAACATCGCAGCTATGCATAACAAAGGGGGAGAAACTAAGGGCATATTCTCAAGAACGTGTGATAACCACCGCAAGTTTAGCTTAACGCAACTTTGCACATCGCAGTCTATCGCGGGAAAACAACGCCGTGTTAATGTAGTATTCCCAACCTGGCTGCCCAATGCGATAGCCCCACGATAACGCGTCAAATGACCGCGTTAAAATCAACGCGACGCCGCAGAAATGCAAAACACGAACGCGAATAAAGTTGCGATGAGGCCAACCGCGATACAAAAATCAGCGATAACCAGCGACAGGCCTGCAATCCCCACGCGTCATGCGGGAAAATGCACCATAAAAGCTGAACAAGAAAAACACACCATAAACAAAATAAACTGCGTAGCAACATGGAGGCACCCGGAACGAGTGCCCAGGTCAACGCGAACCCCACAAGCCCCACAGACCACCAGCAAGGAACCTCGGGGTCGGGGAAGGCCAAGGAGAAGAGGAAGAGGAAGACGGGGTACAGTCCACATGACAACCGGATCGTCGTCACGGAGGTGACAGAGCACCAACAACAACTGTCCGTCACCTCCACCGTGTCATTGGCAACACAGACGGAAAAATGGCATTCCATCGTGAATGCAGCCGGAGTGTCGAGGAGGCCAAGATGCGCTGGCACGATGTGAAAAGCCAAACCAAGCAGAAACCCGCTGCCAACAGGAAGGCAGCAACGGCGAATGGAGGTGGGAGTCCTGCGCCACAGGAGGAGCTGGAGCGAATGGCGGCCACAGTCATCAGTGTGGAGACGGTGCAAGGAGTCGGGAGTCCAGACACTGCTCGACATGACCTGACACAACAGCAACAGGGTGAGTAACAAACAGGGACTGTGGGGACGGGCACAATGGCACACAGGCACAACGACGTGTAGCACACCGCACACCCACAATGACCCTGGGTCATGTCCCTGATCCCCGTGGCACACTGCAGCACACATTTAAACATCAAGTAGGCCCCCGTTCACCTATGTGCCCAAAGGGGTCCCACCCCACACATCACCAATTACACAACACACACATGCACCCATGCGAAACACAGCAAAGATGCGTATGTGAGAGCCACCCTGACAATGCAAGTGACACCACATGACCAGCAGCATGGCTGGAGTACAATCACCATGACACTGTGCACGCCACAAGACTGAGGTGGCTGAGTGTGGACCAAATCCGGAAAGGAGCAGGTCACACTCTGACACATCCACCTGCACAAACAACCACTGACGTCAAGAACACATCTGCAGACAAACAATGCACAAGAGTACAAAAACCATCCAAGAGCACAAATGACCCAAGTCGCCAACATCACAGCACCTCAAAAGCACAAAAGCCAAAGGCACACCGCCTCCAAGGGATAAGGGGCAGCAAAATCACAAGCTGCAGGTGCGACTCCCACACAATGCAGCACACACACATAGCAATGACAGCACACCCACATGGACGACAATGTGGTACACAGTCCAACACCTACACTGCAGAACAGAGGACACAACTGGGTCCACCTGTGCGTAGAAAATGGCCAATCACATCTGATATAGCAGGAAACTGTGAGATGCAAATGTACATGTACAACCTCACCTACGTCATGTAGTCCAAATGTCCACTGTCCGCATCAAATATTCCGCCCCTCCCAAACAGTCACAATGTACATTGTCATGAAGTCTGTATGTAAACTTGAACAATGCGGCAACATACATGCCAACACAATGTCAACAAGCATCTCCCCTTCACATTGCAGAGGGAAAAACAACACCTCCAGCAGAGCAGACCAGACAACTCTACAGTGATGCTGAAGAGGACCACCACACTTCCGACACCTACGCCCCACAACAGTCCATGGACATCTTAGGCAATCGACCTCCAGGAGCAGGGCAGCACCGCTGCATCGAGGATACCCCACCCCCTGCACAGACAACACAGCTGGATGCACCCACCACCCCGGCTGGCTCCCAGCAGCCCACCGAAGCACACATCGCATTCCAAGGCCAGGTGTCAGACTGCCAGAAGGGGGTGGCTAAACATGTGCGGGCGGGGTACTACCTCATGGAAGCCGAACTAGATCACATACGTGGGTGTCTAAGTCCCATCAGGGACCACCTACACTCCCCAACGGAGACCCACACTGCGACAGAGACACATGCCTTTGCACATTTCCAGTACTGAACCACACCCAGAGCCACGGGATGATCATCCACACCCCCACGCTGGACTGGCGTACGCCTGCCCAGTTCACTCCTCTTACGTATTGAGTGGGGACGACAAAGCTACATGTGCAATGTCCCACCCGCTGCCTACGGTGACATGGCTGCGTCCTCTGTACACGGCACAATGTAATGTTGTAGTGCCCGGGGCACAAATGCATACATCATGAGCACACGGACACACTCAGATAGTTCGTTGAACTGGCTACGGGCACGTGCGCTCGATACCTTCATTGGCATGGTCACATGTACAGTGATGCATGTGCTGGATGTGTGTGGGGTGAGTGTAAGCCAGCCCTCATAGTCGTTGGTGCTGGCAACAACTTGAACAGTGATCACAATTAAAGCGGAAACAGAAAACACCAGCATAACAGAAACAACTGTGAAGCATCATGGTGGTAGCCGGAGGAAGTACAGTGTTCACCCAACATGCAAGCAGAATGGTCCATGATTTGTGGTGCACTGAGTTAGTGGAACCTGAAAGAGCTGAGCAGGGAACAAGCTGATGATGGCACCCACGAGTGGTGTGAGCAACTCTGATAGTGTGGCAGTAAGACACTTACGACTCTGGCACCTGTTGTTTGGAGTTGGTCCTGGCGGTGGTGGCGTCTGCATCCTGCAGTGATGCGACGTCCGGGCAGGCCAGGACTCGATTTGATGTGTGAGCCCAGGTGGGCCGCATTTGAGGCCGGAGGCAGCGGACAGTGCAGGGCCACAGACACATGGCCTTGATGACCCCCAGTCCATCGACCCAGAGGCCATCCAATATTATATCAGACAGGGGCCATGACTTGAGCTGCACAGAGTCAGTGGCCCCGGATGCACTGCGGCCGGCACAGGCACACCGCCACGGGACGATGACTTGCGGTGCAGTGAGATATGGCCACACGAGGTGAGCGGGTCCTCGTCGATGTCGAAGGTGAATGTAGCGGAGGTTTGCGGGGGACAGTGGAAGGTGTCCTCCAGGGCATGATGCAGAGGGCAGAAGCCGGCCGGAAGCAGCAAATGGAGGAGTGGAATGCAACAGCCTTGCTTTTTCCACAAAGTCAGTATCACCGACATGATGATGAAGACAAGACCCAGTCCATAGACTCAGTCGCCACCAAAGTTCAACCAGAAAGTGTCCATGGATGTCGGGGAACAGACTTAGTGGCACTGGAGCTGAAAGGGGATGCAGTCTGCGATGAGGCCAGTACAATGATGTCAAGTCTGCCATAAATGATTCATGACTGAATTCCCAATGTGTGACCTACTCAACCCCAGTGTAGGCCCAATGCATAGTCATCAAGGGCCCACAAACACGTGTGGTTGGGAGGCCATGCACATACTTTGTGTCACCACATCGAAGGGAGTATAGTGATATAAACTCCGCCATAAAGTGTGTACTCGGCCATTGTGTAATCAAGACTCAGTTCCAAATGTGTGACCTACTTGACCGCAGTGTAGGCCCGAGGCAGCGGTCAGCAGGGGCCCACAGCCACATGTCTTTGGCCCGCGATGCACAGAGTTAGTGACACCGGAGCAGTTGTCGGCAGTGTTCGATCACCTCCGTAACGATGATCCTTTTCTCCTCCGGACTGAACCGCGTCTTCCTCTTACTCGTCTCCTTGCGTACAATGATATGAACTCCGCCATGCAGAAATCAAGACTCAGTTCCACATGTGTGACCTACTCGACCGTAGTGTAGGCCCGAGGCAGCGGTGGAGAACGCCAACGAAAAGGAGTAAAGCGGGCCTGTGTCGCGGAGGCCGTGATGGTCTGAGGAGGCTGCCAAGGTCGCGGGCTTCGGGCTCTGGAGCTTTCACTGGCACGTGGTGGGCCCTCTTTGACACACGCCGGTGTCGGCAGTAGAGCAGTGAGGCCTGGCTGCGCAGGGGGGCATGACAGGTTTGGGGACCAGCGGCCCGGGGTGCAGCAGGCGCACAGGATCGCAGGCCACACCGCTCAAGCCGACGGCGTCGGCCTCGTGGCGGGGTGGTAGGCGCCGCCCTGGCAGACACGTAGGGCATTCCGCAAGAGAACCACGCCCAGAGCTACGTGCTTTTTATTCACACCCCTACGCTGGCCTGGCGTACGTCGGGCCAGCCCACTCCGCACACGCTTACAGGGGGGACGTCACAAACTACATTTCCTTGGGCTTCCCCACTGGCTGGGGTGACATGGTTGCGTCCACTGTCCACTACACTCCAGACACCAGCAGTGCATCTAGACATGGATATGTCTGTAGTCTGCATACTGCAGTCTGTCCAGCACATCTCCGCTACACTTGGCATAGTGTACATTCTCATTCATGGGTGACTTGCCTCCTTTGCACATGCCTGGTTCCCACCTCTCCCCACATTCCGGTATTGTGTGGCTGGGGTGCCATGCCGTTGATGGCTCATGTACATGGCTAACCAGGGTTGCCACAGTAAGTTGTGCTGTCGTGTCTGGTGGGTGGGCATGTTGTTTGACATGTTGTATGTGATTTTGTGACGTGTGCAGAACCAGAGTTGTGAGTTGCATGATTGTGGAGTTGAGGGGTGTGGTGTGTTCATTTGGTACTTGCCAACGTGCAGTGCATTTCCATAGGTGCCATCCTGGAAGCGCTGGTTGATGTTGGACTGTCGGAAGATGAAGGGATCATGCACACTGCCTGGGTAGTTGGCTACGACATTGGTGAAGAGTCCCCTGTGGTCCACTATTGCCTGCACGTTGATGGGATGCGTGTGCTTTCTGTTGCGGTACTTGTGTGCGGTGTCGGCAGGGGGCACAAGTAGGACATGTGTGCAGTTGTGTGCCCCCAACACATGCAGGAATCCAGCTATGGCGTATAGTCCTTGGTTGGTCTCCAGCTGTTCCTGTGCGTTGTGGGGGACATATAGGTACTGGGGTACCAAGCTGAAGATGGCATCCAGGATAGGTGTGGGGAACTTGGATGGGGCTGGCTGTGCGACTCCCCGACTCTGGCGGTTGTTGCTTGGGAGGTACCAGAGGCCAACAGGTGCAGCACAGCCAGCAGCTTTGTCTGCGGAGGGATGTTGGTTGTCCACTGTGTTGGTACCGTCAGCCTGTGGGCAATGATGTTCAGGATGCGGAGGATGGTTGTCCTTTTGAGCCTGTAGTGGGCATTGACGTTGTCTGGTGTTAGGTCTGTGAGGCTGGTGCATTTCCCGAAGGTCCGCTGTCTTTGTCTGCGCTGCCTCTGTGGTGGTCCGGGGGTGGGGGCGGTCCTGGGGGTGGTGGCGTTGGGTGTTGTTGCGCTCTCGGGCTCTGGGATGCATGGTGAGTGGCTCCATGGCATCTGTTGTTCTTCATGTGTGGCTCTGGGCTGGGCTCCTTTTGATCGTCCGACTTTACACCAGGTCGGAGCAGGTGTTAATTTCCTGCTGCTAACGCGCCTTATCGCCTGTTTTGTGGTTTTACCGCCGATGTGGCTGGTCTTTGAGAATGTTGAGGTGTGGTGTTGTTGCGGAGTTTTGCTCGGAAACGGCTACTCTGAATCTCATTAGCAATAGTTGCCGGGGTCATCTGTGGCGATGTTTTTTGCGGATGCTTTCGCAAGTAAACTGGTGGTATCGGCTGTTAGCACCAGCTTGTGAATGGGGTGATGATTTTATCGCAACTTTGGCTGCGATAAAGTGCCATTAACTCGGTGATAGTTCCTTGAGAATATGCCCCTAAGATTCTTGCATACGCAGATGATTTGGCTATTACCACCCCCAACCCTGCTGTTGACCTGGAAGAAATTGAAAGGAAGCTGCCCGTTTCGGACGGTTTTCCGGATACCTACTTAATCAAAGTAAAACACAAGCTGTCATAAATAGTTCTGTCCAGTTTGATGACTTTTGGGTAGCTCTTAAGGTGAAATATCTTGGGGTAGATATAACAGCGGACGTGGGGAGCATCGTTGATTTAAATATGGGTCCTTTATTACGGAAGTTTAAAGCTGATTTTTCTCGAATGAATAATCTTAAACTTTCATTAATAGGTAGACCTAATGCAATTAAAATGATATTTCTTCCCCGAATCTTGCACTTTTTTAGGGCTATCCCACTGGAGGTAGAAATCCGTTGGTTTAAATCTTTAAATCAGATGACGTCTTGGTTTTTATGGGCCAGGCAACGCCCGAAGGGCCTTAAAAGTTTTGACTCTTCCAAGAGATCGAGGGGGTGGGCCGTCCCCAATTTTCAGTTGTATTACTGGGCATCGATTACAGCAAATGTCAATACTCTTAACATCTGCGGGAACTGGCTCAGAGGAGGTGGATTCGGTGTCTATCTATGAATTAGTAATGGGTATGAGGCTAGGGGCTGTCTTCTGCGACAGATTCAATATAGCTACTTATAAAGGGTTAGGTTTAAGGTTTTGATGGGTGCATTTAAGGTATGGACAATGATCCGGAAGAAAATTGGTCTAGGTCGGGTAAATAGCTATACTCCTTTATACGATAATGTTTTGCTCCCTGATATCTTTGAAGAAGGATACATGAAACAGTGGGATAAGAAGGGGCTGAGGGTGATCAGCGATTTGGTAGATGAAGGAGGGATTCGCTCCTTTGATACAATTAAGGATAAATCAGGCATTAGTAATACCCACTTCTTTAAGTACTTGCAAGTTAGGGATTTTTTGGCCAAGAAAGCTGGGTGAAGAGCGGGTTTTACTCAGGTGGTACCTATTGATCTATTGTTAAAGTCTACACCCTGATGTATTGAAGTAGGGTTTTAAGTAAGACAGGAAGATTGGCGCTCTGGCTAATATGCGTAGTGTGTAAGTGGAGGGAAGTAAGTACGGTGCTGCCAGGTCGGAGGAACTACCCTGTAACCCCCGTGGATGAGTGGGTCATGAAACCCACCCCAGAAATTAAGAAAAAGAGTCCCGGGCACACGTAATGAGAGTAACAATATCCTAATAGTAGAAATGTCTGGTTTTAGCGAATCAGTGGTCAACACCAGTGGATTGATAAGAATGTTCTTTAATGAAGCGAAAAACAAAGAAACGACCAGCCGACACGTGTTTTGTCACAAACGGGAGATGTCCCGTGACTTTTCAGGGCCACGTAGCAGAGGTAGAAAAACAATGAAAAAGACCGGGATGCAAATAGCGGGTCTGCCAGAAGCAAAGAAGCACGGGTGTCAATGGGGACACAGGGTGGCAGGTCCTGTGGTAAGAAGGTAAAGAGGTGCCTGGGGGCAGAATCGGAGAACCTAGACACCCAGACGGGGTAGAAATCCTGGGGAAAAATGCGGGTGCCACTTGGGACCAGGGTAGGAAGTCCTGTGACTGAAGGGTCCCTGGGGACGGATAAGCCAGGTACCTCGCAAGCACGGTGAAAACCAATGGAACGATGGGTCCGTATGAATTCCGCATCCCCCGGACTCCCCCGGCCCCCCGGACCACCAAGGAGGCAGCGCAGACAAAGACAGCGGACCTTCAGGAAACGCACCAGCCTCACAGACTTGACACCAGAGAATGTCATTGCCCACTACAGACTCAAAAGGACAACCATCCTCCGCCTCCTGACCATCATTGCCCACAGGCTGACGGTACCAACACAGCAGACAACCAACATCCCACCTCAGACAAACCTGCTGGCCGTGCTGCACCTGTTGGCCTCTGGGACATTCCAACCAACAACTGCCAGAGTCAGAGGAGTCTCACAGCCAGCCCTATCCAAGTTCCTCAAACCTGTCCTGGATGCCATCACCAGCTTGGTATCCCAGTATCTATACTTTCCCCACACTGCGCAGGAACAACTGGAGACCAAGCAAGGCTTCTACGCCATAGCAGGCTTCCCACACGTGCTGGGGGCAATTGGCTGCACACATGTCCTACTTGTGCCCCCTGCCGACACTGCACACAATTACCGCAACAGAAAGCACACACATTCCATCAATGTGCAGGCAATAGTCGACCACCGGGGACTCTTCACCAATGTCGCCGCAAACTGCCCAGGCAGTGTGCATGATTCATACATCTTCCGACAGTCCATCATCAACCGGCGCTTCCAGGATGGCACCTACGGAAATGCAGTGCTCGTTAGTAAGTACCAAATGAACACACCACACACCTCAAATCCACAATCATGCAACTCACAACCCTGGGAATGCACATGTTGCAAACACACATAAAACATGCCCACCCACCAGACACAACTGCACAACGTACTGCGGAAACCTGGGTTAGCCATGTACATGAGCCATCACCGGCATGGCACCTCAGCCACACAATAGCAGTATGCGGGGAGAGGTGGGAAGCAGGCATGTGCGAAGGAGGCAAGTGACCCATGAATGAGAATGCACACAATGCCAAGTGTGGCGTGGAAGTGATGGACAGACTGCAGTATGCAGACCACAGACATATCCATGTCGACATATACTACTGGTGGTGGTAGTGTTGTGGACAGTGGACGCAACCATGTCACCCCAGCCAGTGGGGAAGGTCTTGGAAATGTAGCCTGTGACGTCCCCCTGCAAGCGTGTGTGGAGTTGGCTGGCCCGGTGTACAGCAGGCCAGCGTAGGGGTGTGAATAAAAAGCACGTAGCTCTGGGTGTGGTTCTCTTCCGGAATGCCCAACGTGTCTGCCAGGGCAGCGCCTCCCACCCCACCACGAGGCCGACACTGAGAGCGGTGTGGCCGCGATCCTGTGCGTCCACCGCAGCCTTGGCCACTGGACCCCGAACCAGTCCCGCCCTGCCGTGCGCATCCAGGCCTCACTGCTCACCTGCCGACACCGGCGTGTCCCCAAGAGGCCCCACCACGTGCCTGCGCTCGCAACAAGCCAGAGGCCCTCGAGCTTGGCAGCCTCCTCAGACCACCACGGCCTCCGCGGGCAAGGCTCGCAGTACTCCTCTGTCGTTGACGTACTCCACCGGCCTACACAGCGGACAAGTAGGCCACACATTTGGAACTGAGTCTTGATTACACAATGGCAGAGTACACATGTTAATGCAGAGTCTAAATCAGTATACTCCCTTCGCGGTGGTGCCACCAACTCTGTGCATAGCATTCCGACCACACGTGTCTGTGGGCCCTTGCTGACCGCTGCCTCCGGCCTACACTGCGGTCCAGCAGGCCTCACACCAATCCAATACAGTCCGTAACAGGCAGGACATGGCATCGTCGCTGGCTAAACACCCACTCAGCTCTGGTGCCTCCGCCTCCGTCAACCAGGAATCTTCTTCACATGCCATTTCAATGCAGTGTGTTAGAAATCCAGGAGGAGCTGGCTGCACAGCGCTTGCCCCGCGCTGACCGCTGCCTCCGGCACACACTGCGGTCGAGTAGGACACACAATTGGAACTGGGTCTTGATTTGTCAATTACAGACTTCATGTCATTGTACAGGCCTCATCGCAGACTGCATCCCCTTCCGGCACTGGTGCCACTGACTCTGTGCCACGGGAGTCATGGACACTCTCTGGTGGAACTCTGGTGGCATCAGAGTCTATGGCCTGGGGGTTGTCTCCATCATCATGTAGCTGATACTGACATCGTGGGGAAAAGGAGACTGTAGCATTCAACTCCTCCATATTGCCTGTTTCTGTTTGCTTTTGCCCTCTGCATCATGCCCTGGATGGACACCTTCCACTGTCCCCCGTAACACTCTGCAACACTCTCCTTGGACATCAATGTGCGCCCGCTCAGCTCACCTAGCCCTACCTCAGTGCATCGCAAGTCACCGTCCCGTGGCGGTGTGCCTCTGCCGGCCGCTGTGCATCCGTGGCCACCAACTCTGTACAGCTCAAGTCCTGGAACCTTGCTGTTTGTACTTTGAACTTCTGATTGTCTGATCACTGTTGTAGTTGTTGCCAGCACCAACCAACCCCTGAGGGGTGGCGTACACTACCCAACTCCCATCCAGCACAGGCGTCACTGGATGGTGGCCCTGGCAATAAAAGGTGCCGGGCGCACGTGCCCGTAGGCTACGGGCACGCGCGCCCGGCACCTTTATTGCCAGTAGCCAGTTCCACGGATAATCTCAGTGTGTCCGTGTGGTCATTATGTATGCATGTGGGCCCCGGGCCATACCACATTACATTGTGCCATGTACAGCGGGCGCAACCTAGTCACCTCAGGCAGTGGGGTAGACCTGGGACATGTGGCTGTGTCAGAACCCCCTGTGAGCGTGAGGGAGTGGACCTACATACGGCAGTACGGCGTAGGGGTGTGGTCATTCCACAGGTGGCTCTGGGCGTGTTTAAGCTTAGGCCTTGCTAGGAAGTAACTAATGCGTGTGTCTCAGGTGTAGTGTCGGAGCCACACGTCACACACAATTCAATGTTGCCATGTAGCATGCGCCCAGAGTACGGGCTCGGCCGAGGGGTAGATGAGGGTGCGCAGGCCCGCTGGGGGTCAGGGATCAGACATGCCAACTGTTGTGTGTGTCGCTATTTCCGCAGCATAAGCCAAAGATCTACCCTCGGCCGCATGGCGAGTTCAGCCAGGCATGAACTCTGCTTCTGTGTCCGCCCTGTCTTTACCATTGCCCTACACACACGTGTCCGTCCACCTTCAGCGCAGGACATCACTGTGTCGTCGTCAGGCTTGTGGACATGCGCATACAGGCATGACAATAGTGTGCCGTAGGGGTGCAAGTGATGCAACCGCGCTGCGCACTCTGGTGAATTTGCTCAGGGGAGGGAGAAGCAGCATTGAGGCTACGTAATCCACATTGATGCCGCTCATTTACAACAAGCAGTACATGTCATGCAGGAATCACAAAGTCACACATATCACACACCAATGAACCAGTGAGACTGCCAACACATCATGCCGAACCAACTATTGGCCCATGTCTCTCCGCACTGTCACAGGTGACCAAGGATATGCACTCTGCGCTTGGATGATGACACCCTCCGGGCCCCGAACACACAGGCCCAGAGGCAGTACAATGCGGCCCACAAACGCACCAGGGGCATCGTGAAACGCACATTTGGCGTGTTGAAATCACGTATCAGGTGCCTGGACGTCACAGGTGGAAGGCTCCTGTACAGCCCAGACATCGTGTGCAAGATGATCGTTGCATGTTGTGTGTTGCACAACATATGTGTACGCAGCAGGGCACCATAAATACATGTGCCAGATGCACCGGACGATGATGATGGGGATGAGGCAGGTGGACCACAGCCCACTGCAGCCGCAGCAGGAATAGCCCGTAGGAACACCATCATTGACAATTTCTTCACATGAGCACATCACATTGTGGCAGTCCTTGGCAGTATTGGGACAGTACATAATGACCACAGGCAAAGCATGTGCAAATAAATGCATTCGAAGAACACTATCCCTGAGTGCATGTCTCTCATCTGTACAGGCACATCACTCAGACAAGTGTGAGTGCGACATGTATTGCTGAAATTTTTGTGATTTGTTCATGTGTGGTGGGTGTGTCACCTCTGTGCAGAGAGGCTGTTTAGGGTGTCACGTGTTCGAACTGCCAGTTCTGTGTGTCGCAGTTAGTAGGGAATCCCACTCTTCGGCGTTTCACATGTGTCCAGATTCATTCCATTTTGGCTGCCATTTGTGTCCTACAGGTGACAACAGGGCTCCTTTTGGGGTCAGATATGTACCACCATGATGCAGGGATGCCCCCTGTGACTCAGGTTCCACAACATGGGCAACATGTACGTAAGCGGGAGTCACTGCCCCTACATTCGTCCACGCTTTCGTGATTTGTTGGTCATGGTCATGACATGTCTGTGTGCAGGAGGGGTTGCTTGTCCCTCTGCAATGTGAGGGGCAGATGTGGTTTCACTGTGTGATACATGCATGTTTCAGCATTTGCGCAGTTTACATGCAGACTGCATGTCAATGTACATTGTGACTGTGGGGAGATGCCTATTTGATGCGGGACGATGCTCATTTGTTCTACGTCACGGATGTGGGGTTGTGCTCGTACATTGTCATCTCACCGTTTTTTTACTCTGCTTTTATTGTGCATTTACACGCATGACACGTGGGTATTGCAGGCTTCTCACTGGTTATCGCTGATTTTTGTATTGCGATTGGCCTCATCGCTACTATTTTCGCGTTCGTGTTTTGCGTTTTTTCTGCGTCCCGTTAGTTTTAACACGTTCATTTGATGCGTTATCTTGTGTCTATCGCATGGTGCCGCCTTGTTGTGAATACCACGTTAACACGGAGTTGTTTTCCCGCGATGGACTGCGATGTGAAGGGTTGCGTTGAGCTACACTTGCGGTAGTTATCACACGTTCTTGTGAATATGCCCCAATGTTGTTTATTACCGCAGAGCTGTGTGAGTTCTGAGCCACAAAGGTACGAACATGACTGTTCAAACGCCTGTAATCTAAAACTATACGATATGAACCGTCCAGTTTCAATATCGGAAAAAGAGGATTATTCATTGACGAAACATAGGGTTCAATCACACCCTGATATTCCAATTGAGTCAAGATGTCACTTACTGATGCTTTAGCGTCACGTTTAATTGGATACTGCGGTTGGAGCTCAGGTGTAGAACACAGAGGAATCACATGAACCAGGGAATCCTTGTCCCAACCCACCTGATTGCGATATAACGCTGGAGCTAAGGATAATGTCCACTCCGAATCATAAGCCATTTTATCGTCATCAGGTACGTATTGAGAAAAGCTTGGTAGAATAACATCTTCCCCTCTAGAGGAAGCTAGTACAAAAGGGGAAGCCAATCAACCTCTGCCAACAAAATATCATAAGAAGAAGTGAGATTTTCCTAAAAGACTGCTTTAACTGGGCATTTAATATCACCTTCAATTTGGAGGCATTCTTCATAAAGCGTGATCAGGAGGAGCAACTCGAGTATCAGCTGTTTCTGCGGTAATAAAGGTGTCAGTTGCTTTTGCTTCCAGACGCTGGTGCAGTGCCTGCAGCACTATGGTAACCTCCACCACGCTGTCAAGGAGGGTTCCCGCCCAACTCCTGTCGAGGAGCAGGGTTCTCACCGTCTGAGGCATACTTTGCAGTCAAAGCGGCAAATTATTTCTTCTGAAATGAGGCACGATATTGAGGTGGTTCCTCCTGCTTGACTTTTACGTCAAACTGGCACTACGGGTCACGTCTTGCTTGCGTAGACTTGCCTTGTCTGCGATCCTGACGCCCTCCTCCACCGAATTGTTGATCCGACGATTCCTGAGAAGGAATGAGGAGAACGAGGATCAGGAAACTGGATCCTCTCGGGTATCTTAATTTTTGAGCGGTCATGCAAATCATTGCTCACGTTCAGAAGTGTCAGGTGGAGGCGTAGCCAGCACGAGAACTAGGCTCTGTTGTTGCTGCTGCTAGTTCTTGTTCCAAGCCTTTTAGAAAGACTGACCACCCTCCTCATCAGGAGGAGGTTTACTCTGTGGCTGTGTAAATGGTCGAATCCCCAAGCTATCGTGACCTAAACATGTATACACATCCGCAGTAATAATCGGCAACTGTCGCTGCCGATCCACTTCCACCACCGCCACCAGGCGTTGACGTACTTGTAAGCAAACTGCCTCACCCTAATATTGGCCAGAATCATATTGGAGACAATAGGGACCATTCCCACTAATTTCATCCCCATATCCAGGGCTGGACCAGCCCTCGTGCTCATCCTGTACCTTCTTCAGAATGCTCAGTAGAACGCTCATGGAGGGGTTGGACAAAATACAGTGTATAAACTGAAGCAAGTGCCATCCCCAGGTGCTGCAGTCAGCCAAAGAAGGAATCAGACCACTGGCATACTCATTGTAAGGATCCTGTGTTTTTCAACAGGAGTCGGTATGCAGAAAAACCGCCTCAAGCTGCTCTAACTTTTTGTGCAAGCCAAAATGGCAAGTCATCACGATTTTGGAGGACGTTTGCTCCATCACCGAATTAATCATGACAGGATTAATTTAGTAAGGCCACCACCATGTCCTGGTGAGAGGAGCAGCTCCAGCCAGAGCCGCTTGAAGGGCACGTGACATAAACTGTATGAGCCCATCTATGAAGATGAACCAATTGTTGTACACTAATACAGCTCTACGATAGTCACATTGAGATCATTCGGATGTGGTGTAAAACCAACCAAAACAGGCCAAGTGGCCCCATCGATAGACAAGGGGCCCATTCGAACAAAAGAAACAGGGTGAGAAAGGGCACCATTAAACCAAGTGGTATTCTCCCACTGATCTCAACCGAACTTCAAGTAATGCATAAGGACGATACGCTGTGGGAGGAGCCGCGGCCTATATTCATGAAACAAATTATCATTTCCATCCACTGCCAGAAATGTAACCCAAGAATAAAATACCTCAAAGCGGTATGCGGGATCCAATTCAACTACGAAAATAATATTCGCACCCGGATTGGGGACTCTGTGTTGAGTTAAAAATGGTGTAACCGCCTTGTAGTTATGTGCCGCAATAGCGACAGGTTGTGCCATGTTAATAAAGAAAGGAACAAGTAAAACAGCAGTGCAAAAACAGGGTAAAAAACATTTTAAGCTTCAAGCTTGAAAACCTATAGAAATAGGGATACCGTTCAAATATAGGAGGGCTAAGCCCCTCATCACGGACATCTCTGGGAACCGGTGAGAGGGTATCATGGACAAGCACAGGCGCTACTCAGGGTCTCATTAATAACTTGGTCTCCTGACTCAGTCACAGAGAAACAAGTGATTAGACACCCCAGAACACAACACTTCCAGATATCGCAGGAATCGCAATAAAAAGACACACCCTTTCGCTCACACTCTTGTACTTGTCCACAATAAGATCTGACAGAGACACCAAACAGTTTAAAATACTTATTTTAACTAACGTGTCCTAACATGCAGTATACGTGCCACAACAAGCAGAAAAATGCATAGTATAAATACAGTCAGCATAGCAGCTGGTCCATAAATCATGAAGGGAGATGTCATCATGAAAAGACAATAGAGCCTAACTAAGAAGCAGTATTATTGCTAAGAAGCAGTATTATTATAGATAAGAAGATCTCTGGGTTTTGTCAGCAGACCCCAAACCTTAGCCTATAGATGGCAGATCTACATCATAGGTGCTGTCTCGCTCTTCTCCCCAGAAAGGTCAATCTCCAAGTGTGTGCTGCCTATTCGTGTATTCCAATAAAACCCAATTAAGTTGTCCAAACAACAGCTGCATCAGCAAGCTTTGTCTAAGGGCTAAGGCCTGGCCAGAACAAAATAACAAGGGGCATTGTTGTTCGACCTTGCTCACAATGTTCAGTCAAAATCCAAGGAACCCGCAGAGAGTGAACACAGCGATGAGTTATCATGTGAAAACAGCCTTAGAAATGTTTGCAAAAATAAAGTTGTGTAGTTACGTGCGCTAAGCAGCGGGCAAGCTGCAGAGTGCTCATGCTAACTTAGAGAAGACGACAATGTCCCATGGGCCATGTGACACCCTCCCCTTGTTCAGGTTGTTAGCACTGGGCTAAAACAAAAATCATAGGTAAGCAGAGGCAAAGCGTCTCGGTGATAGTCCAAAGAGCCCCTAAAATCCCAATTAGAACATTTTGTGGAAGAAGAGAAAGTAAAAAAAAAGAATTGTAAAAATGAAAAACAGCCAACGGGGAACCCAAAACTATATTCATTCACAGCGAATCCTCAGAGCCAAAAATGTTGTGGGAAAAGTGGAATGCCATAAACTCCAGTATGTTGTCTGAACCTTCCATAGTGAAAAGGTATGCCATCCAATTAAGCAAGTCCAACGAGCACATATGCTCCTCATATCCAGAAGCCGTTAGAAGCATTTCAGGGCAACCTGCGTGAACTTCGATGAAACTTCGATCCAAGAGGCACTGTGAACTAGCACAGGTACTCAAGCCGGCCGTTGGTCCAAGTAGAGGATCGCACACTAAGCGCCTACCCACGGAACAGTCCTGGTCATGGGCCATCAATGGACCCATCAACAGTTCATAATCCAGGGCAGCGTGTGACGTATTGGAGAGGCAGACATCCAGAGCCCATTGAAAAGGACACCGGAGGCAATAGAAAACAGGTTGCACGCAGGTAAAGTAGGCATAACGGAAGGTCAGCCAATAGTCGATGTTAAGAGTTTCCAATGGCATCAGACCAAAAACCTGTTGCATCCGATCGTGGTACAGCTGCAGCTGGATCGGGTTTTGCAGCACCACAGATCGAGCAGCCATTGCGGAGCAGTAGTAGAAGTACAAGTATGCAGCAAATGAACAAGAGCAATAGGGGAAACCTTCCGAAGGCGCTGGAAAAAATAGAATGGCTAAAAGCTGGGATTACTCCATAAATAGTCTGAAAGGAGGTGACAAGTCCAGATCCCACAAGTTTAAAAAAGTGGGCAAGGCCGTCAGTATCAGACGCATAAAAAATTTGGTGAATTAATTCTCCAAAATGGAGTGGGAGATTCGTGTTTAGCAGTGACTGAATCTCACTCGCGGTTCTCGCCACCTGCAACTCGAAGGTCTCACGAGCTGATGTGAGAGCCACTTCTTGTTGAAACAATAGCGCGTTTAGTCTGCTTAGCTTACTGAAATCTGTTTTCAAAGTTGGAATGGAAGGCCGAAGTGAATTATCTACAAACCCATGCAGGGTTGGAAACAGGACATTGCTGCAACATGTAACACGTTGTGAAACTGTTACTATATACGGGATGCCTTCCCATAAGCCGCAGCAGTTGTGATTATTTTGAATTAGATAACTGCCATTAGAAAGCAAAGTTAGTGCGAGAATAATAGCTGGGACCTGGGTCCCCTTTAAAAAAACAAGCCAAATTAGGGGCCAAAAATTTGCAGGCACCGTGAAGTTTTACCTGTTGACAGACTAGGGAGTGTCCTACTGTACAATCACAATCCTCCCCTGTAAGGAAAACCTCCTTATCTTCTCATTGACACCGAAATGCGAAAGACAATGACCACAATTCATGAATATAGCCACTCACGAGGGGCTCATATCTACCAATGGTAAAAACAGAGCAGAAGCATTTAGGTGATCCCATGGTACTTTTCCCACTTTTGAGTGTTTGCAAGGCCCAACCAAATTGCATTACAGAACGTAACTGATTTTGACCATGGTACAAAACAGACACTTCATTTTGAACAATGTCAATGACTGATGATACAATATTATGCAAAGTATATAAACGAGAAGACAGTGTATTGAGGCTGTTATCGACTACTGCAAGAACTTTTTCTAAATCTTTTTGTCAATTTGGCGCAGACGCACTGCTGCTTCCATCTGCAATAACTTCCAAAATTCATTATATGCTGCATAAACAAAACGTTTTGCTCGAGGGGACTTTGGACCCAAAAGAAAATCAGCAAGATCAATGTCACCTGATAGAAGGGAAAGATGTTGTTTCACTGATGATAATGTGGAACGTTCCAACCACTGTTGACATAATTTACCTGCAGAATAAGTGGTAACTGTATATGAATGTGGAAAACAAGGATCAGGTCTACTCTGTGTAAACCCTTTTGTGGTATTCAAAAAGCGTAATTGGCATGCATTAGAGCTCGTAGCCACATTAACCACCCCAAAGGGTCAATATTGGAAGAGTTGAATGTGCCATTCTGAAACATGACCGATAATTCCTCAATTGTATAGTTGGTATGTGTTTGACATGTGTCATAAGCAGCCAATAACAGAATGGAGGGAGTATTTAAATTTTTAGCTGTGGCTAAACCAAAACAAGTAGTTTGCTGTACCGTCTGATTTAAAAATATGAGCTGAGATGGTATCAAGCACGCGCGATGCAATGACTCATTGCCCTGCACTTGCCAATCTTTGGTACCCAAATAGATTTTCAATCAACCGTGTCCTTCCAGTAATCACAACCTTTCACGGACAAATCAGTTATGAAAGACAAGGAGTAGACCAATTTAGTATGGATCAGCATAAATTTGGTTAGAGAGGGCATCTTCAATTTACAAAAATAAGACAGAGGGTCAGAAAGATTGTAACCTGTAAAATACATAAATTTACTCTGTTGGGTCTTTGAGCTCCCAGGTAATGGGGTTGGGCAATGTTCCCGTTGGGTATAATTAAAATATGGTCTCTGTGTATTGGCTTTGTGTAAAAAATGCTGGCCATAATGTTGGTAACAGAATAAATCAGCATATTTTGCAGAATTCAAATACAAATCCTCACTGTCTAAAGCAGTATAATATCTCAAATCAGAAAACAATGAATAAACAGAGTTAACATTCCCGTCATCAGAGTGTATTCCTTGCAAAACCACATCTCCTAAAGAAACGTGGAATACGTATGGAATGTTCAAAGTTTCGGTCGGGCCATGGATATTGAATGGTACTTTATCCCAAACTATGCCATCAACAATTGGGAAGGCTGAAATATTTACTAGGGCTTCATCTTTTTTCATTTTGTGAGATGAAGTGTGTGGGGCCAGAACTCCGTTAATCAAGTTAACAGCAGAGCATTCAGGTAAGTAATGGCTATTAATCAACAGGAAAAACACAGTCACAAACACAATCCACATGAAGAGGAACACCATCGTCAGCACCATCCAGACATAAGTCCAGGGCGGAACCAGGTATGTAGTTTTGAACCAGGAGATGAAAACACTGATACGTGTAGGGGGCTCTGCCACAGACAAAGACAACAAAGATGTATCAGATGAAAAGCTATCATGGTCCATATAGTAACCGCTGGACCCTAGCTGAAATAACGGGTGCTGTTCTGCAGTGGATGGTGAATGAATTGTACTTTCAGGAATGTCAATTATAATGTCAACTGGAGGAGTAGCATACTCATTATCCACAGTGTTAGATGTAGAAGTTAAAACAAGCAACAAATCAATTGAAGAATCCATCTCCCCCTCCAGTTGCTGTGGACGTGTCGAGGAAACAGAAGCCAAAGGATTAAGTGAAATATCCCGGCACAGAATGCTTGTAGGCGTACTATTCAGTATCGGCTATATGGTGTAGCTTGACATGCTCGATTGAAACGTATAGATTCTCCTTGCGACCAGGTAGTGGAGGCAGAATCATAATACGAGTGACTTTTAATCTAGGACTCTGAGCGGTGCATGGTCTGATGGACAAAATTCATTTTTGTTCTCCACCTTCTCTCAGACCAGATTCCCAACTTTAGGAAGCCAGCCAGAAACCAGAATCAGCACCGCTGCATCCGTGGAAGAGGGCAAATGGGCTTTAGATTGTGAGTCTCGAGCCTTTTGTAGATCCTGTCGCATAGCACAATGGTTATCTACGTCAAACGTTGCAGCAGCCGCCACAACGTCTAGACCATCAAGGTCTGGCCCAAACCTTTTAATGCCAAAGAGCAATTCGTATGGGGTCCTCCCACCCAGAGATCTTCTAGGGAGATTATTAAGTACATGATGAACTCCATATAGATGAGTCAACCAACCACGACCAGTACCTAATACTCTTGCTGTTAAAGATTACTTTAAGTCATGGTTAATCCGCTGCACAACAGAATTGCCCTCAGGATGATATGGTGACGAGAATTGCACCTGCACCCCCAGAGACTTCATTGCATCCTGGTAAGCCTTAGATGCAAAAGCAGGACCTTGGTCTGAATGGAAGGTGCCACAGGCAAATGTCCCTACAAAGACACGCAAGTCTTTTATAACAGTTTGAGCGTCAGCGCTACCTTGTGGCCAAACCCAAAGGGTACTACACAAATCCACTGCAACCAAGATATACTTAAAAGCATCATCAGACGTTCAAAGGACCACAGTGATCAAGGTAAATACAACCAAACGGTTGATTCGAAATGTAAAGCTGAGTGTGAGGAGGACGTGAAACAGTTGAAGGCTTAATCTGTTGACAAATGTCACAGGAAAGAACATTATTACGTGCCTGTTGGTATAAACCACGCCACCAAAAACGTTGCTGTAAAAGGGAAATAGTCGCTGTCACTCCAGCATGTGCTGAAGCAATGCCTTCATGTTCAGCCACTATTAAAGAAAATCTGCAGTCCTCGTTGGGAATCAGTCGATCCCCAACGGATGGGATAGTCACAAATGGAATTTGATCTGTTGTCAAGTGATATGTGTAACGTGAAGGGAAACCTTGGGGAAACTCCGTTCCCTCCTGCGTCGTGGCTATAGCTGCCAGAATGTCATTATCAATTTTAGTCATGGATCTAGTCACTGCTGCTATGGAACAAGTGGCTACTGCAGATTTGGCTGCCTCATCACCCAATGAATTACCAACAGCGTGTGCTCCCACATGTTGATGGCCCAAAGTATGGATAGCATGTGTGAGTGGTAACCGTTCGTTAAAAGCGGCCACTAAGACCCAAAGCAAGATGGCGGCTGTGTGACTGCTGTGTGGTCGCTCCCCCCCACAGGCTAAAGATGTAAGGATTTTGCTAATATGAAGCACATCGTCGGAATAGGAATCGGGCAGTTCACTAGACGCCTTTCATACCTGGTGATGGACACTTTCCGCAAGCTCTTTATCCGCGTGGGTGCCTATTCGTCCTGGTGCAGGATGCCTCCGAAAACCACCAAACTTCCCAAGGACCGAGCGGAAGGCTGTGCAACGGCTGTGACTGGGGGCCCGCAAGGTCTGCCTTCATCCCGGAAGTCGCCGGCCAGCCCCAAAGGCTAAGACGCTACTCCCCCGGCGAGCAGCGAGAAGGAGGCGGAGATCAGTGTGAGACGCCAGACGCGGGAGCAGCGTCCCATGGAGACAGCAGGAAAATCCAGGCAGCCGACGGTTCCAGGGATGTTTTCGGGTCGCGGACCACCCAGCGGCAGGAAAGTATCTGCCAAAGAAGGGACTAACATTAAGGCACAGACAGATGAGCATGATCGGCTCCTAAGCGTGAGTAATGAAACTTTGGCTCTGACTATCTCTGAACATGCTGAGGATGGGATGAGTACATCTAGCTTACTACTGAGTGCTTCCACGGCCAGGGGGGGGGCTGATAATTCAGTTTTACAGCATGCTTCTCCTGGGAGGCAACAAGGGGAGCTGGACCTGGGGGACCCATTACACTTACAGAATCTAAAACCGGTATAACTGATTTAAAAACAGTGGGATCTCCTGAAGGGGACAAGTTTTATTCCCTTACTGATGATTCTGAAATCTCTAATGACAGCGAGCTGGGGGAGATGGATCTGGATAATTCTAGAGAGGACTCAGATAGCTCTAAGACTGAACCCGTTACTCAGAAACGAGCTTCCACATTTAAAAAGCAGAGAAGCTCTAGCGGAAAGACTCCTCAAGCTAAGGGGTACGAATCAGATTTTGGTCAATCAGCTCAGATGAAATGGGACTATTCAGGGATTCTTTTGGAGTCTGAGGCTAAAGAGCTAGGAGAAAACGGTATTCTGCTGGAAGCAGCTAAGTTATTTCCCGGATCAAATGCCGCTCCTGAGTCTTCTCCTTCAATGCGATTGATCTACTCTACCCTTAAACAAATGCAAACCGAAGCCCGACAAGAACATAAAAGAGCACATATGGCGACAAAGAAATTACAGGGGGCCATAAGAAAAGTCAATAAAGTTTGTTCCGAGATCACGGAACGAACCACAGCGCTGGAAGAACGGGTAGTCGTGCTGGAGGCGGGTGGCGAAACCAGGGTGCAACAAGTAATTGCACATGAGGCCAGAATGACTGACGTCATGTGGAAGCTCGGCAATTTTCTGTTGAGACAGGCAGTCTTTAATATGGCCCGACCTGAAGCCAGACGTTCAGCTGAGGGGCATACGTTCTTTGTCAGGCCAGACTTTTGCCATACAACATTGGAGAGGAGGTGGCGGCTTAGGCAACTAATCAATCCCTTTCAGAAATTAGGCTGCGAAGTATTCTTAATGAGCCCTGCACGCCTGAAGGTTATACACAAGGGGGTGATTAGAGTGTTCATCTCGGAGATCCAGGCTCAAGAGTATTTGCAGGAAATAGCGGGTGAAGGGAAATAGATAACATCTGTCAGATTCCCAACTGCTAGGATTTCATGTATTTTTTAGTAATTCTTTTTCTGTTTTTCTCTAAGGGGGTGGTGGGCGACAATGGGCAACAGCAGGATGCAGGAGGCATCACAAGGGTCTTCGGACCTATATTGCCGGGTTCAGGGGGAGGGGGAAGGGAAGGTTTGGATCCATAATTACTTTCTTAGTCTATAAAGGGATGGTATTTTTTGACACAGAGAACAGGAGCATTAGCACTGCATGCGGATAAATGGGTAAAGGTAAGGTAAGGATTGCCTCTGTTAATATCTGCGGCTTAAATAACCCCGAGAAGAAACGCAGAATTAATGAGGATATCCAATATCCAAAGGCAGATATTGTGTGTCTTCAGGGGACGCACATAGAAGCGAGCCGTCAGAAGGTCGCGGAATTGGCCGGTTATCAATTAATTGTCAGTACCTCCCAAGGGACACGAACACGGGGGTTAGCCATTATGGCCCGGAGAGGGAGGGCCAAGTTCCCACACCTAAGCTTGGACAAAATGGGGAGATGGGCCATTGCCCAATGTTGTATGAATGCATGTTCCTTTACTTTATGTTCCGTTTATGGCTCAGTATTAGATGACCCTGCTTTGTTTGATTGGTTGAATACCGAGCTAGTAGAATGACCGTTACCCCTAGTAATTTATGGAGATTTTAATATAAATATAAAACCTCAAGGAGGTCATCTTGGGGATAGGCCATACCAAGGTCGCAAGCCTAAGGTATTCAAGTCAGTAGCACATTTATGCTCGCTTCCTGGCCTTCTGGATATTTGGGCTACACACAAAGCCAGAGATCTCGGTTATACTTTCTTTTCTGCCCCTCATCAAGTTCATGTTAGATTAGATTATTTTTTTGTATCTCCAGCAATTGCACAGAAAGGACAGATTTATAAGTACTCTAGAGTTATGTCCGACCATAATCCACTTGTTCTTGAAATAACCACACAGGCTAATTCTCCACCTCTGTCATGTTGGACTTTTGACAGGGCACTGCTCTCCGATAGTGGATATATTCAGCACATGAAGACCTGGATTCCCAGATTTATTATGGAAAACCGAGTTAGTGCTTGACCAGATATCGTGTGGGACTCTCTCAAGGCAGGGATAAGGGGGAGACTTCTAGTTATGGTTGGGCTGAGCAGAGAAAGAACAAGAAACTAGAACAGGATTTATATAGGGAATTAACAGAAGCTGAAGATCAATTAATTACGACTATTTCGATGGGAGGGGATCTCAATAAAGCACAGGCTAGAGTCACAGTGGGGAAATCCGCAATAATCGATCTTTCGGCCAAAAAGGCAGCTGGAAAATTCATGGCCTGGCGTAGTAAATTATACGAGAATAATGAAAGGGTGGGACAGCTATTAGCTCAATGCACAAGGGAGAGGATTGTTCAGGGGGATATCTCAGAAATAAAGGATCCTATCCTTGGCTCAATATCTGATCCCTTAGCGATCCGCTCGTCATTCCAGAGGTTTTATCAACATCTATATTTGGAAGAAACCAGCTTTGAGGAGAGAGAATTGGCAGAATATCTTATGGATTTTTCTTTTGGAGGGCCAACTCCGGAGGAGCTAGAGCGTCTTCAGGTTCCAATTTCAGAGGATGAAGTAAGGGGGGCGGTGAATTTTTTACCGACAGGGAAAGTGACAGGAACTGACTCAATCCCGGGGGAATTTTATAAAAGCTTGTTCCCATGCCTAAATGAGATCTTGAGAGATATCTTTTCGAGTGCTCAATTAGGTGGGGAGGCCCCGGATTCTTGGAGATCAGCCACCATAGCGGTATTTACAAAAATGGATAAACCTATTAATGAGTTAGGCTCTTATTGACCCATCACGTTGATTAATAGAGATATAAAAATCTATGCTAAAATACTGGCTAATCGCTTAGCTAAAGTGATTAAGAGGCTGGTTTCTCCTGTTCAGCATGGTTTTGTACCGGGCCGTAGTACGACTGATCATATTTGGCGGACAATCACTCTGTTCGACTCCTCAAAGAATGCAGGAGACCCTATGGCTATAATCCTGTTAGATGCAGAGAAAGCCTTTGATAGGGTCTCCTGGCCTTTCTTATGGGCTATATTGGACAGAAATGGCTTAGGAGGCGGTTTCATTAAGGCTATCCAGACAATGTATCGAAACCCAGTTGCCCGGGTGGTCGTAATGGGAGACATGTCTGAACCGATTAGGATATGCCGCGGAACCCGTCAAGGGTGACCTTGTTCGCCCTTATTATTTGCGCTGTATATCTGTTGGACTTGGCCCTTTTTGCAGGGTCATCCCAGAACTTTTTGCCTTCCTCCTGTATTTTTTCTGACCTGTTGTTGTTGGTTTTATGACTCTGGGCACTTTACCACTGCTGATCAGTGCTAAAGTGCATATGCTCTCTGTTATAAATTGATGTATGGATTAGTGACTCCATGTTTGGCCTATTTGATTCACTGTCAGACCCTAGTACAGTGCACTGGTTGTGCCCAGGGCTTGTGACTCAAATGCTGCTGATGGGCTTGCAGCACTGGTTTTGCCACCCACAGAAGTAGCCTGTAAAAGTGTGTCTCAGGCCTGCCATTGCAGAGCCTGTGTGCAGTCTGGTACTGCCATGTTGACTGGGCAAGTACACCCACTTGCCAGTCCCTAAACCTTCCCTTTTCTGCATATTAGTCACCCCTATGGTAGGCCCAAGGGCAGGGTGCATTGTAAGTATAAGGTAGGACATGCCCTGGTGTGTGCGGCATGTCCTAATAGTGAATTACAGCCATTTTCGTTTTTCACTATTGCAAGGCTACCTGTTCCCCATAGGCCAGAATGGGCAGTTTGATTATTACATTTTATAATCCTAACTGACCCAGGGAACTAGGTAGAAAAATGAATTTAGTATGCCTGAACTCAGAATGATAAAATACATCTTTTAGTGAAGTTGGTTTTAACATTCTGTGTTTGAAAATACTACTTTTAGAAAGTAGGTATTTTCTTGCCTAACTATCCAAGCCTGCCTCTGCTAGGTTGTGTATTCCTTGTCTGGAGTTTGAGTGACAGGGGCTGGGGGATTCCAGGAGACAGGGTGAGTCAGCCCAGGGCTGAATAGAGAGATCTGCATGTAGATGGTGGGAGGAGTTGCACCTGGGACCTGAATAGGGCTGTGCCTTCCCTCCACAATGCTGGCTCCACCTCCTGTGGTGCGTCTGATGTCCCTGGCCTACACTGTGAAAGGAAAGAAGGAGTCTTGTCAAAAAGTGCTCCAGGACTGACCAGAACTGGTTTGGACTAGGCAAAGGCCTCTCTGCCTTCAGAGAACAAAGGGAAAATGAGTATAAAAGGGGGGACCCAGACCCCAGAATTTTAGATCACTTTGGGAAACAAGAAGAACCTTTGCTGAGGAGAGGAACCAGAGAGAGAGACTGCAGGAGGAGACTATCCCTATGCTGAGTGCTGTTTGAGGGATTGGCCTGCAGTGGTTGCCTGACTGCCAAAGAAAGGAGAAAGGACTTTGTGCTACTTTCAATTCAACTTGTAAAGGATCTCCAAGGACTTGAGAGAGAGCTTGCCTCCTGCTGAAGTCTCAGGGACAACAGACTTCACCCACCAGCTCCCCAAGAGTTCTTTTGAAGTGCCTGCTGTTGTGTTTGGCCTTCCGAGGGGCTGCGTGTCGCAAGGAGCTGGAAGCGCGACTCACGAAGAAGAAGCGTGTCGCCGCCGCAGCCGCTGTCGCTTCGCAACGCAGAAGCACCTCGCATCGCCGAGAAGAGGATCGACGTCGCATCAGACGCCGCTGCATCATCGGAGAAGTGTGGCGCCGCCGCAGCCGCTGTCGTCGCATCGCTGAAGAAGGGTGTCGCCGCTGCAGCTGTCGCATCGCATCGCCGAAGCGCCTCGCATAGCCAGAGAAGAAGATCGACGTCGCATCAGACGCCGCCGCATCACCGGGAAGCGTGTCACAGGGCCTGTCGCGGCTCCGAAGGATCGTTGAGTCGCCGCACAGCCGTCGGGCGTGCACGCATCGTGTCGCATCAAGAAGAAGACGCCATCTTTGTTTCACTGCACCGGATCTTCATCGCATCACGGCGCTGCTGGTCGCATCGCCACGAAAGCACAGTAAGAAACCGACGCATCACCTCCCCACGCGGAGAAGAACCAACGCATCCCCTACACAGCAGTAGGGACCCGACGCATCACCGTTCTTGCGTGGAAGGAACCGACGCATCACCTTCCCTGCAACACTTTCGTTGTATAGCATTACGCTTCCAAAGGTAAATTGAACTCAAAGTGCCGCATTTACCATCTAAAGAGAACTAAGCTAATTCTACCATTTTTAAGTACAGTATTGTGGATTTTGTCGTTTGTGGTCTTGGGTTAAGTCTATATAAAAATACTTATTTTTATACTACAACTTGTGTTGTGTCCATCTGTAGTGTTGTCACTGGGTTACTGTATGTGTTCACAAATGCTTTACACACTGCCTCTGAGATAAGCCTGTCTGCTCGTGCCAAGCTACCAAGAGGGTGAGCAGGGGTTATTTTAGGAGTGTACCCCCTTACCCTGACTAGACGCAAGGGTCCCTACTTGGACAAAGGTACCTACCTCTGCCAACTAGAGACCCCCAAATCTAACTTTGGTGGTCAGCGGTGAGGATTCTGGACTTGCATTTGTGACTCATGTACAGTAATTGGTGTACACTGCTAGTGAGTGCAGACCAAACGCAACCACATACTATTTTTCCCTGTTTCCCTTTGGACTTTGGTTATTGGAACTCTGGTTAGTTGTTGCACCTGTTGGGCCTTGTCAAAATGGAAGTCAACTTTTGGCACCTGAATATCTACAAGATAAGGGAACTAAAAGTATTTTGCAAGGAGAGGGGGCTACCTGTGAAGAGGAGATCCACAAGGCAGGATCTTGAGGCAGCCCTGCATAGCTATGAGGTGCTACGCTGGGAAGCAACACTAGCAGATGACTCTGAGGAGGAATCTGAGGGGAGGATCCCCAGCCAGAATACCAAGAGGGCAGTGGCCCTGAGGAGGAAACATTTTGGGAAAGATTGGCTCGTGAAGAGAGGAATCAGATTCGTGCTCGTGACCGGAGGCTGAGGCAGCTAGACCAGGAGTGCGAGGAGATAGAGCGAGCCTTAGCTGAAAAAGAAATGTGTGAAGCTCAAGAAGTGAGCTTGGCTGAGTTGGAGGTGGAGTCCAGCTCAGATGGTGGCAGCAAAATTATGTTATCTAGTGCTGAGGGAGTAGTACACACTCCCAGAGATGTGGCACCTGACTTGAAGGAGGGGGTTAATATACACCAGGGGGTTCTAGGATGTGAGGTAGCTCCAGTAGTGTGCAGTGTCCCTGAGGTGGATTGGGGAACTGGCACAGGGGTTCATAGTCCTAGTGGTGGGAGGGACACTCTACTGACTCTAGATGAGAGGTGCAGAGAGAGGGGTTCCCCCATGGTTGAAGTCCTGGTGTGTGAGTGTGAAGACCGCCCAGAAGAATGTGGGTTGAGTGACAGAGACAGTCAGATACTGTCTTGCCAGTCTCAGGAGAGTGGTGTGGGGTACGTGTGCAAGGCACTGGATGGTGGGGTGAAGGATAGTTTGGTGGGTCTGTGTGATCCAATTGAGGGAGAGCATATTGTAAGTCCCTATTTTCCAGAGCTATGCCAACACCTGGTGGAGTGTGAGTTCTCTGACCCCAGGGAGCTCACAATGGAGGCAGACCTTTTGGTGGATTCCAGAGGGTCTAAAGAGGCATTGGGGAGTGACCCTAAGAGGAGTGGCTCAGGTGTCTTCCAACCCAGAGTGGTGGGAGAGGTTCAGTGTAGCCCAGCTAGGTCCCGTGGTAGTGGGAGGGGTTTAGGGGCTCACGTCCTGTCTCTGCAGAGAAGGAGTGAGTGTGGGACTGCGTGTCCCAAGGTGCCCAAAACCCAGTCTCAGGGCTTGGAGGGTTCCTTAAGGGAACACCAGGTTGGGGGCCTAGACTGTACTGGTAGGCCATTTGAGGGGGATCTCCCAGGGTCTAGAGAACCTGGAGCGTCTGTAAATGGAGCTCCAGTGGTTCTGGTGTCTGGCAGTGCCGCTCCAGTTGGGAGGGTGCAGAAGTCCAGATTGAGGGGTGAGAGGGGGATGTGTTCCCCAGTGGGAGAGCCAGTGGGTCAGGGGCAAGCCAGAAGGGCTGAGCCTCCTAGGAGTGACCATGGTGACACCACTTCTGTTTTGGGGGGTCTTCACACACTGTCAGGTGGACAGGGGTCGGGAGATCAGCACCAGGCAGACTGTCAAACAACACATGAGAGATGTGTTACCCACTGGGGGGGCATGCGTGCTCCCCAGGAAGTCCTGGTGCACCAGGCAGATTCTTACACAACTCTAGAGGAGTCTGTTTCCCTTGGGGGGGTTGGTGTACCCCCCCGGAAGTCCTGGGTTGCCAGGCACAGGTCCAGCCTAAGGGTACAGACCCTAGGTTGGAGGGCCAGGTTCATGGTGTCCACCCTGACCTGGATGAAGGGGCAGCTGCTAACAGTGCCCCTAGCAGTTTGTCTTCTGGGGGTACCGCTCCTGATGGGAGGGGGCAGTACTCTTGAAGGGGGTGCAGAGGGAGGGAGTCCTCGCCTCTGACCCCTGTTCAACTGGAGGGTTTAGACCCTAGATTGGAGGACCAGGTTCAGGGTGTCCCCCCTGACCTGGACGCCCAGTTGCAGGATAGAACCCCTGAACTGGTGGGCGAATTGAGCAGGACACCTGCCACAGGTGCCCTGGCAATTCGGGAAGGGGGTACCACTCCAGGTAGGAGGGTACAGAGCTCCAACGAGGAGGAGGAGGACCGGGTGTGGGAAAGCCCACCCCAGTCTCCAGTCCAGCCGCCGGGTACAGGCCCGGGGCTGGTAGGTCAGTGTCAGGATGTCATACCTGACCTGACAGGAGGGAGAGTGGACAAGGGGTGCCAAGCGCCTGGGGCTACTGCCCCCCGCTCTCTGACGCCACAGAGGGTTGAGAGGCCTGAGAGGCATAAGGCCTGGGTCTCATCACTGACTACGGTCAGTGGCCACCGTGGCTGGCTGTCTGTCTGTTGGGACACACCTGTGAGCAAGTTAAGGTTAGGTGTTGCACAGGTGGTGTCCACAGGTGAGGAGAAGGGTTCCCCATGGATTAGCTTGGTGGGCCCTGAGAGTATGGACAGAGGGATCCAAATAGGTTCAGATTGGCGTAGAACTGGAATATGCCCCTGCTGTTGCGGGCCAGGTCCAGGTTCTATCGCCCAAAGCAGGGAAGCCCATCAAGGTAGTGATTGATCTACCCTGCGTTTTGGCTGGAAGGGGGTTGTGTTGGACTTGGCCCTTTTTGCAGGGTCATCCCTGAACTTTTTGCCTTCCTCCTGTATTTTTTCTGACCTGTTGTTGGTTTTATGACTCTGGGCACTTTACCACTGCTGATCAGTGCTAAAGTGCATATGCTCTCTGTTATAAATTGATGTATGGATTAGTGACTCCATGTTTGGCCTATTTGATTCACTGTCAGACCCTAGTACAGTGCACTGGTTGTGCCCAGGGCTTGTGACTCAAATGCTGCTGGTGGGCTTGCAGCACTGGTTTTGCCACCCACAGAAGTAGCCTGTAAAAGTGTGTCTCAGGCCTGCCATTGCAGAGCCTGTGTGCAGTCTGGTACTGCCATGTTGACTGGGCAAGTACACCCACTTGCCAGTCCCTAAACCTTCCCTTTTCTGCATATTAGTCACCCCTATGGTAGGCCCAAGGGCAGGGTGCATGGTAAGTATAAGGTAGGACATGCCCTGGTGTGTGCGGCATGTCCTAATAGTGAATTACAGCCATTTTCGTTTTTCACTATTGCAAGGCTACCTGTTCCCCATAGGCCAGAATGGGCAGTTTGATTATTACATTTTATAATCCTAACTGACCCAGGGAACTAGGTAGAAAAATGAATTTAGTATGCCTGAACTCAGAATGATAAAATACATATTTTAGTGAAGTTGGTTTTAACATTCTGTGTTTGAAAATACCACTTTTAGAAAGTAGGTATTTTCTTGCCTAACTATCCAAGCCTGCCTCTGCTAGGTTGTGTATTCCTTGTCTGGAGTTTGAGTGACAGGGGCTGGGGGATTCCAGGAGACAGGGTGCATCAGCCCAGGGCTGAATAGAGAGATCTGCATGTAGATGGGTGGGAGGAGTTGCACCTGGGACCTGAATAGGGCTGTACCTTCCCTCCACAATGCTGGCTCCACCTCCTGTGGTGTGTCTGATGTCCCTGGCCTACACTGTGAAAGGAAAGAAGGAGTCTTGTCAACAAAGTGCTCCAGGGCAGACCAGAACTGGTTTGGACTAGGCAAAGGCCTCTCTGCCTTCAGAGAACAAAGGGAAAATGAGTATAAAAGGGGGACCCAGACCCCAGAATTTTAGATCACTTTGGGAAACAAGAAGAACCTTTGCTGAGGAGAGGAACCAGAGAGAGAGACTGCAGGAGGAGACTATCCCTGTGCTGAGTGCTGTTTGGGGGATTGGCCTGCAGTGGTTGCCTGACTGCCAAAGAAAGGAGAAAGGACTTTGTGCTACTTTCAATTCAACTTGTAAAGGATCTCCAAGGATTTGAGAGAGAGCTTGCCTCCTGCTGAAGTCTCAGGGACAACAGACTTCACCCACCAGCTCCCCAAGAGTTCTTTTTAAGTGCCTGCTGTTGTGTTGGGCCATGTGAGGGACTGCGTGTCGCAAGGAGCTGGAAGCGCGACTCACGAAGAAGAAGCGTGTCGCCGCCGCAGCCGCTGTTGTCGCATCGCTGAAGAAGGGTGTCGCCGCTGCCGCTTCGCAACGCAGAAGCGCCTCGCATCGCCGGAGAAGAGGATCGACGTCACATCAGATGCCGCCGCATCATCAGAGAAGCGTGTCGCCGCCGCAGCTGCTGTCGTCGCATCGCTGAAGAAGGGTGTCGCCGCTGCAGCTGTCGCATCGCATCGCCGAAGCGCCTCGCATCGCCGGAGAAGAGGATCGACGTTGCATGAGACGCCGCCGCATCACCGGGAAGCGTGTCGCAGGGCCTGTTGCGGCTCCGAAGAATCGTTGAGTCGCCGCACGGCCGTCGGGCGTGCACGCATCGTTTCACATCAAGAAGAAGACGCCATCTTTGTTTCATTGCACCGGATCTTCATCGCATCACGGCGCTGCTGGTCGCATCGTCACGAAAGCACAGTAAGAAACCGACGCATCACCTCCCCACGCGCAGAAGAACCAACGCATCCCCTATGCAGCAGTAGGGACCCGACGTATCACTGTTCTTGCGTGTAAGGAACCAACGCATCACCTTCCCTGCAACACTTTCGTTGTATAGCGTTACGCATCCAAAGGTACATTGAACTCAAAGTGTCGCATTTACCATCTAAAGAGAACTAAGCTAATTCTTCCATTTTTAAGTACAGTATTGTGGATTTTTGTCGTTTGTGGTCTTGGGTTAAGTCTATATAAAAATACTTATTTTTATACTACAACTTGTGTGGTGTCCATCTGTAGTGTTGTCACTGGGTTACTGTATGTGTTCACAAATGCTAAACACACTGCCTCTGAGATAAGCCTGTCTGCTCGTGCCAAGCTACCAAGAGGTTGAGCAGGGGTTATTTTAGGAGTGCACCCCCTTACCCTGACTAGACGCAAGGGTCCCTATTTGGACAAAGGTACCTACCTCTGCCAACTAGAGACCCCCAAATCTAACAATATCGATCCCCTCATTAGAAAGATCGAACAGAATAACAACATCGCAGCTATGCATAACAAAGGGGGAGAAACTAAGGGGCATATTCTCAAGAACGTGTGATAACCACCGCAAGTTTAGCTTAACGCAACTTTGCACATCGCAGTCTATCGCGGGAAAACAACGCCGTGTTAATGTAGTATTCCCAACCTGGCTGCCCAATGCGATAGCCCCACGATAACGCGTCAAATGACCGCGTTAAAATCAACGCGACGCCGCAGAAATGCAAAACACGAACGCGAATAAAGTTGCGATGAGGCCAACCGCGATACAAAAATCAGCGATAACCAGCGACAGGCCTGCAATCCCCACGCGTCATGCGGGAAAATGCACCATAAAAGCTGAACAAGAAAAACACACCATAAACAAAATAAACTGCGTAGCAACATGGAGGCACCCGGAACGAGTGCCCAGGTCAACGCGAACCCCACAAGCCCCACAGACCACCAGCAAGGAACCTCGGGGTCGGGGAAGGCCAAGGAGAAGAGGAAGAGGAAGACGGGGTACAGTCCACATGACAACCGGATCGTCGTCACGGAGGTGACAGAGCACCAACAACAACTGTCCGTCACCTCCACCGTGTCATTGGCAACACAGACGGAAAAATGGCATTCCATCGTGAATGCAGCCGGAGTGTCGAGGAGGCCAAGATGCGCTGGCACGATGTGAAAAGCCAAACCAAGCAGAAACCCGCTGCCAACAGGAAGGCAGCAACGGCGAATGGAGGTGGGAGTCCTGCGCCACAGGAGGAGCTGGAGCGAATGGCGGCCACAGTCATCAGTGTGGAGACGGTGCAAGGAGTCGGGAGTCCAGACACTGCTCGACATGACCTGACACAACAGCAACAGGGTGAGTAACAAACAGGGACTGTGGGGACGGGCACAATGGCACACAGGCACAACGACGTGTAGCACACCGCACACCCACAATGACCCTGGGTCATGTCCCTGATCCCCGTGGCACACTGCAGCACACATTTAAACATCAAGTAGGCCCCCGTTCACCTATGTGCCCAAAGGGGTCCCACCCCACACATCACCAATTACACAACACACACATGCACCCATGCGAAACACAGCAAAGATGCGTATGTGAGAGCCACCCTGACAATGCAAGTGACACCACATGACCAGCAGCATGGCTGGAGTACAATCACCATGACACTGTGCACGCCACAAGACTGAGGTGGCTGAGTGTGGACCAAATCCGGAAAGGAGCAGGTCACACTCTGACACATCCACCTGCACAAACAACCACTGACGTCAAGAACACATCTGCAGACAAACAATGCACAAGAGTACAAAAACCATCCAAGAGCACAAATGACCCAAGTCGCCAACATCACAGCACCTCAAAAGCACAAAAGCCAAAGGCACACCGCCTCCAAGGGATAAGGGGCAGCAAAATCACAGCTGCAGGTGCGACTCCCACACAATGCAGCACACACACATAGCAATGACAGCACACCCACATGGACGACAATGTGGTACACAGTCCAACACCTACACTGCAGAACAGAGGACACAACTGGGTCCACCTGTGCGTAGAAAATGGCCAATCACATCTGATATAGCAGGAAACTGTGAGATGCAAATGTACATGTACAACCTCACCTACGTCATGTAGTCCAAATGTCCACTGTCCGCATCAAATATTCCGCCCCTCCCAAACAGTCACAATGTACATTGTCATGAAGTCTGTATGTAAACTTGAACAATGCGGCAACATACATGCCAACACAATGTCAACAAGCATCTCCCCTTCACATTGCAGAGGGAAAAACAACACCTCCAGCAGAGCAGACCAGACAACTCTACAGTGATGCTGAAGAGGACCACCACACTTCCGACACCTACGCCCCACAACAGTCCATGGACATCTTAGGCAATCGACCTCCAGGAGCAGGGCAGCACCGCTGCATCGAGGATACCCCACCCCCTGCACAGACAACACAGCTGGATGCACCCACCACCCCGGCTGGCTCCCAGCAGCCCACCGAAGCACACATCGCATTCCAAGGCCAGGTGTCAGACTGCCAGAAGGGGGTGGCTAAACATGTGCGGGCGGGGTACTACCTCATGGAAGCCGAACTAGATCACATACGTGGGTGTCTAAGTCCCATCAGGGACCACCTACACTCCCCAACGGAGACCCACACTGCGACAGAGACACATGCCTTTGCACATTTCCAGTACTGAACCACACCCAGAGCCACGGGATGATCATCCACACCCCCACGCTGGACTGGCGTACGCCTGCCCAGTTCACTCCTCTTACGTATTGAGTGGGGGACGACAAAGCTACATGTGCAATGTCCCACCCGCTGCCTACGGTGACATGGCTGCGTCCTCTGTACACGGCACAATGTAATGTTGTAGTGCCCGGGGCACAAATGCATACATCATGAGCACACGGACACACTCAGATAGTTCGTTGAACTGGCTACGGGCACGTGCGCTCGATACCTTCATTGGCATGGTCACATGTACAGTGATGCATGTGCTGGATGTGTGTGGGGTGAGTGTAAGCCAGCCCTCATAGTCGTTGGTGCTGGCAACAACTTGAACAGTGATCACAATTAAAGCGGAAACAGAAAACACCAGCATAACAGAAACAACTGTGAAGCATCATGGTGGTAGCCGGAGGAAGTACAGTGTTCACCCAACATGCAAGCAGAATGGTCCATGATTTGTGGTGCACTGAGTTAGTGGAACCTGAAGAGCTGAGCAGGGAACAAGCTGATGATGGCACCCACGAGTGGTGTGAGCAACTCTGATAGTGTGGCAGTAAGACACTTACGACTCTGGCACCTGTTGTTTGGAGTTGGTCCTGGCGGTGGTGGCGTCTGCATCCTGCAGTGATGCGACGTCCGGGCAGGCCAGGACTCGATTTGATGTGTGAGCCCAGGTGGGCCGCATTTGAGGCCGGAGGCAGCGGACAGTGCAGGGCCACAGACACATGGCCTTGATGACCCCCAGTCCATCGACCCAGAGGCCATCCAATATTATATCAGACAGGGGCCATGACTTGAGCTGCACAGAGTCAGTGGCCCCGGATGCACTGCGGCCGGCACAGGCACACCGCCACGGGACGATGACTTGCGGTGCAGTGAGATATGGCCACACGAGGTGAGCGGGTCCTCGTCGATGTCGAAGGTGAATGTAGCGGAGGTTTGCGGGGGACAGTGGAAGGTGTCCTCCAGGGCATGATGCAGAGGGCAGAAGCCGGCCGGAAGCAGCAAATGGAGGAGTGGAATGCAACAGCCTTGCTTTTTCCACAAAGTCAGTATCACCGACATGATGATGAAGACAAGACCCAGTCCATAGACTCAGTCGCCACCAAAGTTCAACCAGAAAGTGTCCATGGATGTCGGGGAACAGACTTAGTGGCACTGGAGCTGAAAGGGGATGCAGTCTGCGATGAGGCCAGTACAATGATGTCAAGTCTGCCATAAATGATTCATGACTGAATTCCCAATGTGTGACCTACTCAACCCCAGTGTAGGCCCAATGCATAGTCATCAAGGGCCCACAAACACGTGTGGTTGGGAGGCCATGCACATACTTTGTGTCACCACATCGAAGGGAGTATAGTGATATAAACTCCGCCATAAAGTGTGTACTCGGCCATTGTGTAATCAAGACTCAGTTCCAAATGTGTGACCTACTTGACCGCAGTGTAGGCCCGAGGCAGCGGTCAGCAGGGGCCCACAGCCACATGTCTTTGGCCCGCG
The DNA here is from genome assembly GCA_963921515.1 of Calotriton arnoldi. NCBI lineage: Eukaryota > Metazoa > Chordata > Amphibia > Caudata > Salamandridae > Calotriton > Calotriton arnoldi. The sequence goes on from CAWUFW010017060.1 coordinate 38,349, forward strand.
ATGCACAGAGTTAGTGACACCGGAGCAGTTGTCGGCAGTGTTCGATCACCTCCGTAACGATGATCCTTTTCTCCTCCGGACTGAACCGCGTCTTCCTCTTACTCGTCTCCTTGCGTACAATGATATGAACTCCGCCATGCAGAAATCAAGACTCAGTTCCACATGTGTGACCTACTCGACCGTAGTGTAGGCCCGAGGCAGCGGTGGAGAACGCCAACGAAAAAGGAGTAAAGCGGGCCTGTGTCGCGGAGGCCGTGATGGTCTGAGGAGGCTGCCAAGGTCGCGGGCTTCGGGCTTGGAGCTTTCACTGGCACGTGGTGGGCCCTCTTTGACACACGCCGGTGTCGGCAGTAGAGCAGTGAGGCCTGGCTGCGCAGGGGGGGCATGACAGGTTTGGGGACCAGCGGCCCGGGGTGCAGCAGGCGCACAGGATCGCAGGCCACACCGCTCAAGCCGACGGCGTCGGCCTCGTGGCGGGGTGGTAGGCGCCGCCCTGGCAGACACGTAGGGCATTCCGCAAGAGAACCACGCCCAGAGCTACGTGCTTTTTATTCACACCCCTACGCTGGCCTGGCGTACGTCGGGCCAGCCCACTCCGCACACGCTTACAGGGGGGACGTCACAAACTACATTTCCTTGGGCTTCCCCACTGGCTGGGGTGACATGGTTGCGTCCACTGTCCACTACACTCCAGACACCAGCAGTGCATCTAGACATGGATATGTCTGTAGTCTGCATACTGCAGTCTGTCCAGCACATCTCCGCTACACTTGGCATAGTGTACATTCTCATTCATGGGTGACTTGCCTCCTTTGCACATGCCTGGTTCCCACCTCTCCCCACATTCCGGTATTGTGTGGCTGGGGTGCCATGCCGTTGATGGCTCATGTACATGGCTAACCAGGGTTGCCACAGTAAGTTGTGCTGTCGTGTCTGGTGGGTGGGCATGTTGTTTGACATGTTGTATGTGATTTTGTGACGTGTGCAGAACCAGAGTTGTGAGTTGCATGATTGTGGAGTTGAGGGGTGTGGTGTGTTCATTTGGTACTTGCCAACGTGCAGTGCATTTCCATAGGTGCCATCCTGGAAGCGCTGGTTGATGTTGGACTGTCGGAAGATGAAGGGATCATGCACACTGCCTGGGTAGTTGGCTACGACATTGGTGAAGAGTCCCCTGTGGTCCACTATTGCCTGCACGTTGATGGGATGCGTGTGCTTTCTGTTGCGGTACTTGTGTGCGGTGTCGGCAGGGGGCACAAGTAGGACATGTGTGCAGTTGTGTGCCCCCAACACATGCAGGAATCCAGCTATGGCGTATAGTCCTTGGTTGGTCTCCAGCTGTTCCTGTGCGTTGTGGGGGACATATAGGTACTGGGGTACCAAGCTGAAGATGGCATCCAGGATAGGTGTGGGGAACTTGGATGGGGCTGGCTGTGCGACTCCCCGACTCTGGCGGTTGTTGCTTGGGAGGTACCAGAGGCCAACAGGTGCAGCACAGCCAGCAGCTTTGTCTGCGGAGGGATGTTGGTTGTCCACTGTGTTGGTACCGTCAGCCTGTGGGCAATGATGTTCAGGATGCGGAGGATGGTTGTCCTTTTGAGCCTGTAGTGGGCATTGACGTTGTCTGGTGTTAGGTCTGTGAGGCTGGTGCATTTCCCGAAGGTCCGCTGTCTTTGTCTGCGCTGCCTCTGTGGTGGTCCGGGGGTGGGGGCGGTCCTGGGGGTGGTGGCGTTGGGTGTTGTTGCGCTCTCGGGCTCTGGGATGCATGGTGAGTGGCTCCATGGCATCTGTTGTTCTTCATGTGTGGCTCTGGGCTGGGCTCCTTTTGATCGTCCGACTTTACACCAGGTCGGAGCAGGTGTTAATTTCCTGCTGCTAACGCGCCTTATCGCCTGTTTTGTGGTTTTACCGCCGATGTGGCTGGTCTTTGAGAATGTTGAGGTGTGGTGTTGTTGCGGAGTTTTGCTCGGAAACGGCTACTCTGAATCTCATTAGCAATAGTTGCCGGGGTCATCTGTGGCGATGTTTTTTGCGGATGCTTTCGCAAGTAAACTGGTGGTATCGGCTGTTAGCACCAGCTTGTGAATGGGGTGATGATTTTATCGCAACTTTGGCTGCGATAAAGTGCCATTAACTCGGTGATAGTTCCTTGAGAATATGCCCCTAAGATTCTTGCATACGCAGATGATTTGGCTATTACCACCCCCAACCCTGCTGTTGACCTGGAAGAAATTGAAAGGGAAGCTGCCCGTTTCGGACGGTTTTCCGGATACCTACTTAATCAAAGTAAAACACAAGCTGTCATAAATAGTTCTGTCCAGTTTGATGACTTTTGGGTAGCTCTTAAGGTGAAATATCTTGGGGTAGATATAACAGCGGACGTGGGGAGCATCGTTGATTTAAATATGGGTCCTTTATTACGGAAGTTTAAAGCTGATTTTTCTCGAATGAATAATCTTAAACTTTCATTAATAGGTAGACCTAATGCAATTAAAATGATATTTCTTCCCCGAATCTTGCACTTTTTTAGGGCTATCCCACTGGAGGTAGAAATCCGTTGGTTTAAATCTTTAAATCAGATGACGTCTTGGTTTTTATGGGCCAGGCAACGCCCCCGAAGGGCCTTAAAAGTTTTGACTCTTCCAAGAGATCGAGGGGGGTGGGCCGTCCCCAATTTTCAGTTGTATTACTGGGCATCGATTACAGCAAATGTCAATACTCTTAACATCTGCGGGAACTGGCTCAGAGGAGGTGGATTCGGTGTCTATCTATGAATTAGTAATGGGTATGAGGCTAGGGGCTGTCTTCTGCGACAGATTCAATATAGCTACTTATAAAGGGTTAGGTTTAAGGTTTTGATGGGTGCATTTAAGGTATGGACAATGATCCGGAAGAAAATTGGTCTAGGTCGGGTAAATAGCTATACTCCTTTATACGATAATGTTTTGCTCCCTGATATCTTTGAAGAAGGATACATGAAACAGTGGGATAAGAAGGGGCTGAGGGTGATCAGCGATTTGGTAGATGAAGGAGGGATTCGCTCCTTTGATACAATTAAGGATAAATCAGGCATTAGTAATACCCACTTCTTTAAGTACTTGCAAGTTAGGGATTTTTTGGCCAAGAAAGCTGGGTGAAGAGCGGGTTTTACTCAGGTGGTACCTATTGATCTATTGTTAAAGTCTACACCCTGATGTATTGAAGTAGGGTTTTAAGTAAGACAGGAAGATTGGCGCTCTGGCTAATATGCGTAGTGTGTAAGTGGAGGGAAGTAAGTACGGTGCTGCCAGGTCGGAGGAACTACCCTGTAACCCCCGTGGATGAGTGGGTCATGAAACCCACCCCAGAAATTAAGAAAAAGAGTCCCGGGCACACGTAATGAGAGTAACAATATCCTAATAGTAGAAATGTCTGGTTTTAGCGAATCAGTGGTCAACACCAGTGGATTGATAAGAATGTTCTTTAATGAAGCGAAAAACAAAGAAACGACCAGCCGACACGTGTTTTGTCACAAACGGGAGATGTCCCGTGACTTTTCAGGGCCACGTAGCAGAGGTAGAAAAACAATGAAAAAGACCGGGATGCAAATAGCGGGTCTGCCAGAAGCAAAGAAGCACGGGTGTCAATGGGGACACAGGGTGGCAGGTCCTGTGGTAAGAAGGTAAAGAGGTGCCTGGGGGCAGAATCGGAGAACCTAGACACCCAGACGGGGTAGAAATCCTGGGGAAAAATGCGGGTGCCACTTGGGACCAGGGTAGGAAGTCCTGTGACTGAAGGGTCCCTGGGGACGGATAAGCCAGGTACCTCGCAAGCACGGTGAAAACCAATGGAACGATGGGTCCGTATGAATTCCGCATCCCCCGGACTCCCCCGGCCCCCCGGACCACCAAGGAGGCAGCGCAGACAAAGACAGCGGACCTTCAGGAAACGCACCAGCCTCACAGACTTGACACCAGAGAATGTCATTGCCCACTACAGACTCAAAAGGACAACCATCCTCCGCCTCCTGACCATCATTGCCCACAGGCTGACGGTACCAACACAGCAGACAACCAACATCCCACCTCAGACAAACCTGCTGGCCGTGCTGCACCTGTTGGCCTCTGGGACATTCCAACCAACAACTGCCAGAGTCAGAGGAGTCTCACAGCCAGCCCTATCCAAGTTCCTCAAACCTGTCCTGGATGCCATCACCAGCTTGGTATCCCAGTATCTATACTTTCCCCACACTGCGCAGGAACAACTGGAGACCAAGCAAGGCTTCTACGCCATAGCAGGCTTCCCACACGTGCTGGGGGCAATTGGCTGCACACATGTCCTACTTGTGCCCCCTGCCGACACTGCACACAATTACCGCAACAGAAAGCACACACATTCCATCAATGTGCAGGCAATAGTCGACCACCGGGGACTCTTCACCAATGTCGTCGCAAACTGCCCAGGCAGTGTGCATGATTCATACATCTTCCGACAGTCCATCATCAACCGGCGCTTCCAGGATGGCACCTACGGAAATGCAGTGCTCGTTGGTAAGTACCAAATGAACACACCACACACCTCAAATCCACAATCATGCAACTCACAACCCTGGGAATGCACATGTTGCAAACACACATAAAACATGCCCACCCACCAGACACAACTGCACAACGTACTGCGGAAACCTGGGTTAGCCATGTACATGAGCCATCACCGGCATGGCACCTCAGCCACACAATAGCAGTATGCGGGGAGAGGTGGGAAGCAGGCATGTGCGAAGGAGGCAAGTGACCCATGAATGAGAATGCACACAATGCCAAGTGTGGCGTGGAAGTGATGGACAGACTGCAGTATGCAGACCACAGACATATCCATGTCGACATATACTACTGGTGGTGGTAGTGTTGTGGACAGTGGACGCAACCATGTCACCCCAGCCAGTGGGGAAGGTCTTGGAAATGTAGCCTGTGACGTCCCCCTGCAAGCGTGTGTGGAGTTGGCTGGCCCGGTGTACAGCAGGCCAGCGTAGGGGTGTGAATAAAAAGCACGTAGCTCTGGGTGTGGTTCTCTTCCGGAATGCCCAACGTGTCTGCCAGGGCAGCGCCTCCCACCCCACCACGAGGCCGACACTGAGAGCGGTGTGGCCGCGATCCTGTGCGTCCACCGCAGCCTTGGCCACTGGACCCCGAACCAGTCCCGCCCTGCCGTGCGCATCCAGGCCTCACTGCTCACCTGCCGACACCGGCGTGTCCCCAAGAGGCCCCACCACGTGCCTGCGCTCGCAACAAGCCAGAGGCCCTCGAGCTTGGCAGCCTCCTCAGACCACCACGGCCTCCGCGGGCAAGGCTCGCAGTACTCCTCTGTCGTTGACGTACTCCACCGGCCTACACAGCGGACAAGTAGGCCACACATTTGGAACTGAGTCTTGATTACACAATGGCAGAGTACACATGTTAATGCAGAGTCTAAATCAGTATACTCCCTTCGCGGTGGTGCCACCAACTCTGTGCATAGCATTCCGACCACACGTGTCTGTGGGCCCTTGCTGACCGCTGCCTCCGGCCTACACTGCGGTCCAGCAGGCCTCACACCAATCCAATACAGTCCGTAACAGGCAGGACATGGCATCGTCGCTGGCTAAACACCCACTCAGCTCTGGTGCCTCCGCCTCCGTCAACCAGGAATCTTCTTCACATGCCATTTCAATGCAGTGTGTTAGAAATCCAGGAGGAGCTGGCTGCACAGCGCTTGCCCCGCGCTGACCGCTGCCTCCGGCACACACTGCGGTCGAGTAGGACACACAATTGGAACTGGGTCTTGATTTGTCAATTACAGACTTCATGTCATTGTACAGGCCTCATCGCAGACTGCATCCCCTTCCGGCACTGGTGCCACTGACTCTGTGCCACGGGAGTCATGGACACTCTCTGGTGGAACTCTGGTGGCATCAGAGTCTATGGCCTGGGGGTTGTCTCCATCATCATGTAGCTGATACTGACATCGTGGGGAAAAGGAGACTGTAGCATTCAACTCCTCCATATTGCCTGTTTCTGTTTGCTTTTGCCCTCTGCATCATGCCCTGGATGGACACCTTCCACTGTCCCCCGTAACACTCTGCAACACTCTCCTTGGACATCAATGTGCGCCCGCTCAGCTCACCTAGCCCTACCTCAGTGCATCGCAAGTCACCGTCCCGTGGCGGTGTGCCTCTGCCGGCCGCTGTGCATCCGTGGCCACCAACTCTGTACAGCTCAAGTCCTGGAACCTTGCTGTTTGTACTTTGAACTTCTGATTGTCTGATCACTGTTGTAGTTGTTGCCAGCACCAACCAACCCCTGAGGGGTGGCGTACACTACCCAACTCCCATCCAGCACAGGCGTCACTGGATGGTGGCCCTGGCAATAAAAGGTGCCGGGCGCACGTGCCCGTAGGCTACGGGCACGCGCGCCCGGCACCTTTATTGCCAGTAGCCAGTTCCACGGATAATCTCAGTGTGTCCGTGTGGTCATTATGTATGCATGTGGGCCCCGGGCCATACCACATTACATTGTGCCATGTACAGCGGGCGCAACCTAGTCACCTCAGGCAGTGGGGTAGACCTGGGACATGTGGCTGTGTCAGAACCCCCTGTGAGCGTGAGGGAGTGGACCTACATACGGCAGTACGGCGTAGGGGTGTGGTCATTCCACAGGTGGCTCTGGGCGTGTTTAAGTTTAGGCCTTGCCAGGGAAGTAACTAATGCGTGTGTCTCAGGTGTAGTGTCGGAGCCACACGTCACACACAATTCAATGTTGCCATGTAGCATGCGCCCAGAGTACGGGCTCGGCCGAGGGGTAGATGAGGGTGCGCAGGCCCGCTGGGGGTCAGGGATCAGACATGCCAACTGTTGTGTGTGTCGCTATTTCCGCAGCATAAGCCAAAGATCTACCCTCGGCCGCATGGCGAGTTCAGCCAGGCATGAACTCTGCTTCTGTGTCCGCCCTGTCTTTACCATTGCCCTACACACACGTGTCCGTCCACCTTCAGCGCAGGACATCACTGTGTCGTCGTCAGGCTTGTGGACATGCGCATACAGGCATGACAATAGTGTGCCGTAGGGGTGCAAGTGATGCAACCGCGCTGCGCACTCTGGTGAATTTGCTCAGGGGAGGGAGAAGCAGCATTGAGGCTACGTAATCCACATTGATGCCGCTCATTTACAACAAGCAGTACATGTCATGCAGGAATCACAAAGTCACACATATCACACACCAATGAACCAGTGAGACTGCCAACACATCATGCCGAACCAACTATTGGCCCATGTCTCTCCGCACTGTCACAGGTGACCAAGGATATGCACTCTGCGCTTGGATGATGACACCCCTCCGAGCCCCGAACACACAGGCCCAGAGGCAGTACAATGCGGCCCACAAACGCACCAGGGGCATCGTGAAACGCACATTTGGCGTGTTGAAATCACGTATCAGGTGCCTGGACGTCACAGGTGGAAGGCTCCTGTACAGCCCAGACATCGTGTGCAAGATGATCGTTGCATGTTGTGTGTTGCACAACATATGTGTACGCAGCAGGGCACCATAAATACATGTGCCAGATGCACCGGACGATGATGATGGGGATGAGGCAGGTGGACCACAGCCCACTGCAGCCGCAGCAGGAATAGCCCGTAGGAACACCATCATTGACAATTTCTTCACATGAGCACATCACATTGTGGCAGTCCTTGGCAGTATTGGGACAGTACATAATGACCACAGGCAAAGCATGTGCAAATAAATGCATTCGAAGAACACTATCCCTGAGTGCATGTCTCTCATCTGTACAGGCACATCACTCAGACAAGTGTGAGTGCGACATGTATTGCTGAAATTTTTGTGATTTGTTCATGTGTGGTGGGTGTGTCACCTCTGTGCAGAGAGGCTGTTTAGGGTGTCACGTGTTCGAACTGCCAGTTCTGTGTGTCGCAGTTAGTAGGGAATCCCACTCTTCGGCGTTTCACATGTGTCCAGATTCATTCCATTTTGGCTGCCATTTGTGTCCTACAGGTGACAACAGGGCTCCTTTTGGGGTCAGATATGTACCACCATGATGCAGGGATGCCCCCTGTGACTCAGGTTCCACAACATGGGCAACATGTACGTAAGCGGGAGTCACTGCCCCTACATTCGTCCACGCTTTCGTGATTTGTTGGTCATGGTCATGACATGTCTGTGTGCAGGAGGGGTTGCTTGTCCCTCTGCAATGTGAGGGGCAGATGTGGTTTCACTGTGTGATACATGCATGTTTCAGCATTTGCGCAGTTTACATGCAGACTGCATGTCAATGTACATTGTGACTGTGGGGAGATGCCTATTTGATGCGGGACGATGCTCATTTGTTCTACGTCACGGATGTGGGGTTGTGCTCGTACATTGTCATCTCACCGTTTTTTTACTCTGCTTTTATTGTGCATTTACACGCATGACACGTGGGTATTGCAGGCTTCTCACTGGTTATCGCTGATTTTTGTATTGCGATTGGCCTCATCGCTACTATTTTCGCGTTCGTGTTTTTGCGCTTTTTCTGCGTCCCGTTAGTTTTAACACGTTCATTTGATGCGTTATCTTGTGTCTATCGCATGGTGCCGCCTTGTTGTGAATACCACGTTAACACGGAGTTGTTTTCCCGCGATGGACTGCGATGTGAAGGGTTGCGTTGAGCTACACTTGCGGTAGTTATCACACGTTCTTGTGAATATGCCCCAATGTTGTTTATTACCGCAGAGCTGTGTGAGTTCTGAGCCACAAAGGTACGAACATGACTGTTCAAACGCCTGTAATCTAAAACTATACGATATGAACCGTCCAGTTTCAATATCGGAAAAGAGGATTATTCATTGACGAAACATAGGGTTCAATCACACCCTGATATTCCAATTGAGTCAAGATGTCACTTACTGATGCTTTAGCGTCACGTTTAATTGGATACTGCGGTTGGGGCTCAGGTGTAGAACACAGAGGAATCACATGAACCAGGGAATCCTTGTCCCAACCCACCTGATTGCGATATAACGCTGGAGCTAAGGATAATGTCCACTCCGAATCATAAGCCATTTTATCGTCATCAGGTACGTATTGAGAAAAGCTTGGTAGAATAACATCTTCCCCTCTAGAGGAAGCTAGTACAAAAGGGGGAAGCCAATCAACCTCTGCCAACAAAATATCATAAGAAGAAGTGAGATTTTCCTAAAAGACTGCTTTAACTGGGCATTTAATATCACCTTCAATTTGGAGGCATTCTTCATAAAGCGTATCAGGAGGAGCAACTCGAGTATCAGCTGTTTCTGCGGTAATAAAGGTGTCAGTTGCTTTTGCTTCCAGACGCTGGTGCAGTGCCTGCAGCACTATGGTAACCTCCACCACGCTGTCAAGGAGGGTTCCCGCCCAACTCCTGTCGAGGAGCAGGGTTCTCACCGTCTGAGGCATACTTTGCAGTCAAAGCGGCAAATTATTTCTTCTGAAATGAGGCACGATATTGAGGTGGTTCCTCCTGCTTGACTTTTACGTCAAACTGGCACTACGGGTCACGTCTTGCTTGCGTAGACTTGCCTTGTCTGCGATCCTGACGCCCTCCTCCACCGAATTGTTGATCCGACGATTCCTGAAAGGAATGAGGAGAACGAGGATCAGGAAACTGGATCCTCTCGGGTATCTTAATTTTTGAGCGGTCATGCAAATCATTGCTACGTTCAGAAGTGTCAGGTGGAGGCGAGCCAGCACGAGAACTAGGCTTCTGTTGTTGCTGCTGCTAGTTCTTGTTCCAAGCCTTTTTAGGAAAGACTGGACGACCCTCCTTATCAGGAGGAGGTTTACTCTGTGGCTGTGTAAATGGTCGAATCCCCAAGCTATCGTGACCTAAACATGTATACACATCCGCAGTAATAATCGGCAACTGTCGCTGCCGATCCACTTCCACCACCGCCACCAGGCGTTGACGTACTTGTAAGCAAACTGCCTCACCCTTAATATTGGCCAGAATCATATTGGAGACAATAGGGACCATTCCCACTAATTTCATCCCCATATCCAGGGCTGGACCAGCCCCGTGCTCATCCTGTACCTTCTTCAGAATGCTCAGTAGAACGCTCATGGAGGGGTTGACAAAATACAGTGTATAAACTGAAGCAAGTGCCATCCCCCAGGTGCTGCAGTCAGCCAAAGAAGGAATCAGACCACTCGGCATACTCATTGTAAGGATCCTGTGTTTTTCAACAGGAGTCGTATGCAGAAAAACCGCCTCAAGCTGCTCTAATTTTTGTGCAAGCCAAAATGGCAAGTCATCACGATTTTGAGGACGTTTGCCCATCACCGAATTAATCATGACAGGATTAATCATAAGGCCACCACCATGTCCTGGTGGTGGAGGAGCAGCTCCAGCCAGAGCCGCTTGAAGGGCACGTGACATAAACTGTATGACCCATCTATGAAGATGAACCAATTGTGTGTACAATACACATAGCTCTACGATAGTCACATTGAGATCATTCGGATGTGGTGTAAAACCAACCAAAACAGGCCAAGTGGCCCCATCGATAGACAAGGGGCCCATTCGAACAAAAGAAACAGGGTGAGAAAGGGCACCATTAAACCAAGTGGTATTCTCCCATGATCTCAACCGAACTTCAAGTAATGCATAAGGACGATACGCTGTGGGAGGAGCCGCGGGCCTATATTCATGAAACAAATTATCATTTCCATCCACTGCCAGAAATGTAACCCAAGAATAAAATACCTCAAAGCGGTATGCGGGATCCAATTCAACTACGAAAATAATATTCGCACCCGGATTGGGGACTCTGTGTTGAGTTAAAAATGGTGTAACCGCCTTGCAGTTATGTGCCGCAATAGCGACAGGTTGTGCCATGTTAATAAAGAAAGGAACAAGTAAAACAGCAGTGCAAAAACAGGGTAAAAAACATTTTAAGCTTCAAGCTTGAAAAACCTATAGAAATAGGGATACCGTTCAAATATAGGAGGCTAAGCCCCCTCATCACGGACATCTCTGGGAACCGGTGAGAGGGTATCATGGACAAGCACAGGCGCTACTCAGGGGTCTCATTAATAACTTGGTCTCCTACTCAGTCACAGAGAAACAAGTGATTAGACACCCAAGAACACAACACTCCCAGATCTCTCAGAAATCGTGGTAATAAGACACACCCTTTCGCTCGCACTCATGTACTTGTCCACAATAAGATCTGACAGAGACACGAAACAGTTTAAAATACTTATTTTAACTAACTTGTCCTAACATGCAGTATACGTGCCACAACAAGCAGAAAAATGCATAGTATAAATACAGTCAGCATAGCAGCTGGTCCATAAATCATGAAGGGAGATGTCATCATGAAAAGACAATAGAGCCTAACCTCCCTCCTCTTGCTAAGAGGCAGTATTATTATAGATTAGAAGATCTCTGGGCTTTGTCAGCAGACCCCATACCTTAGCCTGTAGATGGTAGATCTACATCATAGGTGCTGTCTCGCTCTTCTCCCCGGAAAGGTACATCTCCAAGTGTATGCTGCCTATTAGTGTATTCCAATAAAACCCAAGAAAGTTGTCCAAATAACAGCTGCATCGGCATGCTTTGTCTAAGGGCTAAGGCCAGGCCAGAACAAAATAACAAGGGGCATTGTTGTTCGACCTTGCTCACAATGTTCAGTCAAAATCCAAGGAACCCGCAGAGAGTGAACACAGCGATGAGTTATCATGTGAAAACAGCCATAGAAATTTTTGCAAAAATAAAGTTGTGTAGTAATGTGGGCTAAGCAGCGGGCAAGCTGCAGAGTGCTCATGCTAACTTAGAGAAGACGACACTGTCCCCATGGGCCATGTGACACCCTCCCCTTGGTCAGGTCGGTAGCACTGGGCTAAAACAAAAATCATAGGTAAGCAGAGGCAAAGCATCTCGGTGATAGGCCAAAGAGCCCCTAAAATCCCAATTAGCACATTTTGTGGATTCGGAAGAAGAGAAAGTGAAAAAAAAGAATTGTAAAAATGAAAAACAGCCAATGGGGAACCCAAAACTATATTCATTCACAGCGAATCCTCAGAGCCAAAAATGTTGTGGGAAAAGTGGAATGCCATAAACTCCAGTATGTTGTCTGAACCTTCCATAAGGAAAAGGGATGCCATCCAATTATGCAAGTCCAACGAGCACATATGCTCCTCATATCCAGAAGCCGTTAGGAGCATTTCAGGGCAACCTGCGTTTACTTCGATGAAACTTTGATCCAAGAGGTGCTGTGAACTAGCACAGGTACTCAAGCCTGCCGTTGGTCCAAGTAGAGGATCGCACACTAAGCGCCTACCCACTGAACAGTCCTGGTCATGGGCCATCAATGGACCCATCAACAGTTCATAATCTAGGGCAGCGTGTGACGTATTGGAATGGCAGACATCCAGAGCCCATTGAAAAGGGCACCGGAGGCAGTAGAACACAGGTTGCATGCAGGTAAAGTAGGCATAATGGAAGGTCAGCCAATAGTCGATGATAAGAGTTTCCAATGGCAGCAGACCAAAAAGCTGTTGCATCCAATTGTGGTACAGCTGCAGCTGGACCGGGTTTGGCAGCACCACAGATCGAGCAGCCATTGCGGAGCAGTAGTAGAAGTACAAGTATGCAGCAAATGAACAAGAGCAATAGGGGAAACCTTCCGAAGGCGCTGGAAAAAATAGAATGGCTAAAAGCTGGGATTACTCCAAAAATAGTCTGAAAGGAGGTGACAAATCCAGATCCCACAAGTTTAAAAAAGTGGGCAAGGCCGTCAGTATCAGACGCATAAAATATTTGGTGAATTAATTCTCCAAAATGGAGTGGGAGATTCGTGTTTAGCAGTGACTGAATCTCACTCGCGGTTCTCGCCACCTGCAACTCGTAGGTCTCACAGGCTGATGTGAGAGCCACTTCTTGTTGAAACAATGGCGCGTTGAGTCTGCTTAGCTTATTGAAATCTGTTTTCAAAGTTGGAATGGAAGGCCGAAGTGAATTATCTACATTCCCATGCAGGGTTGGAAACAGGACATTGCTGCAACATGTAACTCGTTGTGAAACTGTTACTATATACGGGATGCCTGCCCATAAGCCGCAGCAGTTGTGATTATTTTGAATTAGATAAGTGCCATTAGAAAGCAAAGTTAGTGCGAGAATAATAGCTGGGACCTGGGTCCCCTTTTAAAAAACAAACCAAATTAGGGGCCAAAAAGTTGCAGGCACCGTTAAGTTTTACCTGTTGACAGACTAGGGAGTGTCCTACTGTAGAATCACAATCCTCCCCTGTAAGGGAAACCTCCTTATCTGCTCATTGACACCGAAATGTGAAAGGCAATGACCACAATTCATGAATATAGCCACTCATGAGGGGCTCATATCTACCAATGGTAAATACAGTGCCGAAGCATTTAGGTAATCCCATGGTACTTTTCCAACTTTTGAGTGTTTCCAAGGCCCAACCAAATTGCATTAAAGAACGTAACTGATTTTGACCATGGTACAAAACAGACACTTCATTTTGAACAATGTCAATGACTGATGATACAATATTATGCAAAGTATATAAACGAGAAGACAGTGTATTGAGGCTGTTATCGACTACTGCAAGAACTTTTTCAATTTTGTTTTGTCAATTTGGCGCAGGCGCACCGCTGCTTCCATCTGCAACAACTTCCAAAATTCATTATATGCTGCACAAACAAAATGTTTTGCTCGAGGGGACTTTGGACCCAAAAGAAAATCAGCAAGATCAATGTCACCTGATAGAAGGGAAAGATGTTGTTTCACTTATGATAATGTGGAACTTTCCAACCACTGTTGACATAGTTTACCTACAGAATAAGTGGTAACTGTATATGAATGTGGAAAACGAGGATCAGGTCTACTCTGTGTAAACCCTTTTGTGGTATTCAAAAAGCGTAATTGACATGCATTAGAGCTCGTAGCCACATTAACCACCCCAAAGGGTCAATATTGGAAGAGTTGAATGTGCCATTCTGAAACATGACAGATAATTCCTCAATTGTATAGTTGGTATGTGTTTGACATGTGTCATAAGCAGCCAATAACAGAATGGAGGGAGTATTTAAATTTTTAGCTGTGGCTAAACCAAAACAAGTAGTTTGCTGTACCGTCTGATTTAAAAATATGAGCTGAGACGGTATCAAGCACGCGCGATGCAATGACTCATTGCCCTGCACTTGCCAATCTTTGGTACCCAAATAGATTTTCAATCAACCGTGTCTTTCCAGTAATCATAACCTTTCACGGACAAATCAGTTATGAAAGACAGGGAGTAGACCAATTTAGTATGGATCAGCATATATTTGGTTCGGGAGGGCATCTTCAATTTATAAAAATAAGACAGAGGGTCAGAAAGATTGTAACCTGTAAAATACATAAATTTACTCTGTTGGGTCTTTGAGCTCCCCGGTAACGGGATTGGGCAATGTTCCCGTTGGGTATAATTAAAATATGGTCTCTGTGTATTGGTCTCGTGTAAAAAATGATGGCCATAATGTTGGCAACAGAATAAATCAGCATCATTTGCAGAATTCAAATACAAATCCTCAGTGTCAAAAGCAATATAATATCTGAAATCAGAAAACAATGAATAAACAGCGTTAACATCCCCGTCATCAGAGTGTATTCCAGGCAAAACCACATCTCCTAAAGAAACGCGGAATACGTAAGGAATGTTCAAAGTTTCGTTCGGGCCATGAATATCGAATGGTACTTTATTCCAAACTATGCCATCAACAATTGGGAAGGCTGAAATATTAACTAGAGCTTGAAATCTTTTCATTTTATGAGATGAAGTGTGTGGGGCCAGAACTCCGTTAATCAAGTTCACAGCAGAGCATTCAGGTAAGTAATGGCTATTCATCAAAAGGAAAAACACAGTCACAAACCCAATCACATGAAGAGGAACACCATCGTCAGCACCATCCAGGGCGGGACCAGGTATGTAGTTTTGAACCAGGAGATGAAAACACTGATACGTGTAGGGGGCTCTGCCACAGACGAAGACAACAAAGATGTATCAGATGAAAAGCTATCATGGTCCATATAGTAACCGCTGGAACCTAGCTGAAATAACGGGTGCTGTTCTGCAGGGGATGGTGAATGAATTGTACTTTCAGGAATGTCAATTATAATGTCAACTGGAGGAGTAGCATACTCATTATCCACAGTGTTAGATTTAGAAGGTAAAACAAGCAACAAAACAATTGAAGAATCCATCTCCCCCTCCAGTTGCTGTGGACGTGTCGAGGAAACAGAAGCCAAAGGATTAAGTGAAATATCCTGGCTTGGAATGCTTGTAGGCATACTATTCAGTATCGGCTATATGGTGTAGCTTGACATGCTCAATTGAAACGTATCGATTCTCCTTGCGACCAGGTAGTTGAGGCAGAATCATAGTACGGGTGCCTTTTAAATCAAGGACTCTGACCGGTGCATGGTATTATGGACCAAATTCTTTTTTGTTCTCCACCTTCTCTCAGACCAGATTCCCAACTTTAGGAAGCCAGCCAGAAACCAGAATCAGCACCGCTGCATCCGTGGAAGAGGGCAAATGGGCTTTAGATTGTGAGTCTCGAGCCTTTTGTAGATCCTGTAGCATAGCACAATGGTTATCTACGTCAAACGTTGCAGCAGCCGCCACAACGTCTAGACCATCAAGGTCTGGCCCAAACATTTTAATGCCAAAGAACAATTCGTATGGGGTCCGCCCACCCAGAGATCTTCTAGGGAGATTATTAAGTACATGTTGAACTCCATATAGATGAGTCAACCAAACACGATCAGTACCTAATACACTTGCTGTTAAAGATTACTTTAAGTCATGGTTAATCCTCTACACAACAGAATTGCCCTCAGGACGATATAGTGACGAGAATTGCTCCTGCACCCCCAGAGACTTCATCGCATCCTGGTATGCCTTAGATGCAAAAGCAGGACCTTGGTCCGAATGGAAGGTGCCACAGGCAAATGTCCCCACAAAGACACGCAAGTCTTTTATAACAGTTTGAGCATCAGCACTGCCTTGCGGCCAAACCCAAAGGAATCTACTGCACGAATCCACTGCAACCAAGATATACTTAAAAGCATTATCAGACGTTCAAAGGACCGCAGTGATCAAGGCAAATACAACCAAACGGTTGATTCGAAATGTATAGCTGAGTATGAGGTGGACGTGAAACAGTTGAAGGCTTAATCTGTTGACAAATGTCACAGGAAAGAACATATTTACGTGCCTGTTGGTATAAACCACACCACCAAAAATGTTGCTGTAAAAGGGAAATAGTCGCTGTCACTCTGGCATGTGCTGAAGCAATGCCTTCATGTTCAGCCACTATTAAAGAAAGTCTGCGGTCCTCCTGGGAATCAGTCGATCCCCAACGGAATAGTCACAAATGGAATTTATCTGTTGTCAAGTGATATGTGTAACGTGAAGGGAAACCTTGGGGAAATTCCTTTCCCTCCTTCGTCGTGGCTATAGCTGCCAGAATGTAATCATCAATTTTAGTCATGGATCTAGTCACTGCTGCTACGGAACAAGTGGCTACTGCAGATTTGTCTGCCTCATCACCCAATGAATTACCAACAGTGTGTGCTCCCACACGTTGATGGCCCAATGTATGGATAGCATGTGTGAGTGGTAACCGTTCCTTAAAAGCAGCCACTCAGACCCAAAGCTTTTTATGCATAAATGCGCTGCCTTTAGAATCACGAAAATCTTTTTGTGTCCAGAAGAACAGGTTATCATTGAAGGATTGTACATAGTAAAATGAATTGCACACTAAAAGCGTAGGAACATCTTGATCAGCAAACTCAAGAGCCAAAACTAAAGCACGTAGGTCGGCCAATTGAGCAGTGCAATCCTCAAAAGATTGTGTGTGCACCAAGGACGATTTGAAATCACCATCTACTATCATGCCTGCCACAATCGCGCAGGCTGCTGAATAGGCATGTTTAGAACCACTGGCTGGCTGTGCATATCCATCAATCAATCAATCAGGGAATTGTAAGCGTGCTACTCACCCGTGAGGGTCTCAAGGCACTGAGGGGGGGTCCACAGATCTTTTTAGCCAGGTCTTGAGGGTCTTCCTGAAGGTGTATCCATCAGTGTAAATAACGCATTTGTACTGATCTAGAGGGAGCAATGATAGAGGAGGAAGAGAAACATGTTCACATTGTAAAAACTCCTGTGTATGCAAAGAAGGGTCAAAGATAAAGTTGGCATCAGCCGACATCAAAGAACTAACCCATTGTATCCAACGTGGATACAAGACCTTGGAATTCAGGACACTAGTCTTTGTGACTGCTTCTAAAGCAGGCACAGGCGAAACCATGAAAATGCATTTACCCTGAGCTAGAGCGTTCTTTCAGAATTGCCATTTGGACCGCTGTCAACATTTTTCCAGTAGAAGAGAAACGCATCTCAGCTGGAGTATACAAATGCGATTTATAAGCAATGGGGACGGTATCCCCTTCATTGAAAGTCACATAAGTGAATCATAACGCACCTGGTACAATCCGTATCATCAAATTAGTTGTATTATCTCTAGTTAACAAGATTTGAGTCGCAAGCAGACCAGACTGCAAAGACCTAAGTACTGCTGTATGTTCCGGAAGCCACATGAAAGATAAAAAAGAGGGTTGTCTCAATGCGTATAGAAGTTTGATACGCTGTGCATAATCAGGAATGTAAGTCCTGCCAAAATTCAAAAAACCTAGCAAAGACTGCAATTTTATATGGGTAGAAGGAGGCTGCAATTGAGCACATTTCTCCAAAAAGTGGGGGGCCAAACCCCTACCTTCATCATTCAGTTCGTAACTAAGGAAAAGTACAGCCAGAAAGGCAATATGTGATTTTGATAAATTAAATTTGTAGTCTAACTTCACAAAATGTGCGACTATATGATCCACTTGCATAAGATGCGGAGTCATTTCATCATCTGACAAATAAATGTCATTGACGTACGAAAAGGCATCAGTGTCAATCTCATGTAAAATTGAAACAATGCGTGCCGCAAACACACCTGGGCTCTTCTTATATCCCATAGGCAATCTTGCATAGCGTCTCTGATTGCCCAGCGCACTGAATGCGGTCAAATCACAGCTTTCCGGTGCCCAAAAATGGCTGAAAAAGCCGTTGGAAATATCCAAAGTAGTTTTATATTTCTTGCGAACAATGTTGTTTGTTAACGCAAGGCTGTGTGTGTTCTGAGCCACAAAGGTACAAACATGACTGTTCAAATGCCTGTAATCTAAAACTATACGATATGAATCGTCCAGTTTCAATATCGTAAAAAGAGGATTATTCATTGACGAAACATTGGGTTCAATCACACCTTGATATTCCAATTGAGTCAAGATGCCACTTACTGATGCTTTAGCGTCATGTTTAATTGGATACTGCGGTTGGGGCTGAGGTGTAGAACGCAAAAGAATCACATGAACTGGGGAATCCTTGTCCCAACCCGCCTGATTTCGATATAACGCTGGAGCTAAGGATAATGCCCTCTCCGATTCATAAGCCATTTTATCGTCATCAGGTACGTATTGAGAAAAGCTTGGTAGAATAACATCTTCCCCTCTAGAGGAAGCTAGTACAAAAGGGGAGGCCAATCAACCTCTGCCAACAAAATATCATAAGAAGAAGTGAGATTTTCCTAAAAGACTGCTTTAACTGGGCATTTAATATCACCTTCAAATTGGAGGCACACTTCATAAAGCCTATCAGGAGGAGCAACTCGAGTATCAGCTGTTTCTGCGGTAATAAAGGTGTCAGTTTCTTTCGCTTCCAGATGCTGGTGGAGTGTCTGCCGCACTATGGTAACTTCCACCACGCTGTCAAGGAGGGTTACCGCCCAACTCCTGTCGAGGAGCAGGGTTCTCACCGTCTGAGGCATACTTTGCAGTCAAAGTGGCAAATTATTTCTTCTGAAATGAGGCACGATATTGAGGTGGTTCCTCCTGCTTGACTTTTACGTCAAACTGGCACTGCAGGTCACGTCTTGCTTGGGTAGACTTGCCTTGTCTGCAATCCTGACGCCCTTCTCCACCGAATTGTTGATCCGACGATTCCTGAAAGGAACGAGGAGAATGAGGATCAGGAAACTGGAACCTCTCGGGTATCTAAATGTTTGAGCTTTCATGCCAATCATATCTACGTTCAGAAGTGTCAGGTGGAGGCGAGCCAGCACGAGAACTAGGATTCTGTTGTTGCTGCTGCTTGTTCTTGTTCCAAGGCTTTTTAGGAAAGACTGGACAACCATCCTTATCAGGAGGGGGTTTACTCTGTGGCTGCGTAAATGGTCGAATCCCCAAGCTATTGCGACCTAAACATGTATACACATCCGCAGTAATATTCGGCAACTGTTGCTGCCGATCCACTTCCGCCACCGCCGCCAGGCGTTGACGTACTTGTAAGCAAACTGCCTCACCCTTAATATTGGCCAGAATCATATTGGAGACAATAGGGACCATTCCCACTAGTTTATCCCCATATCCAGGGCTGGACCAGCCCCGTGCTCATCCTGTACCTTCTTCAGAACGCTCAGCAGAACGCTCATGGAGGGGGTGACAAAATACAGTGTATAAACTGAAGCAAATGCCATCCCCCAGGTGGTGCAGTCAGCCAAAAAAAGGAGCCAGACCACTCGCCATACTCATTGTAAGGATCCTCTGTTTTTCAAAAGGAGTCGTATGCAGAAAAACCGCCTCAAGCTGCTCAAATTTTTGTGCAAGCCAAAACGGCAAGTCATCACGATTTTGAGGACGTTTGCCCATCACTGAATTAATCATGACAGGATTAATCATAAGGCCACCACAATGTCCTGGTGGTGGAGGAGCAGCTCCAGCCAGAGCCATTTGAAGGGCACGTGACATAAACTGTATGACCCATCTATGAATATGAACCATTTGTGTGTACAATACACATAGCTCTACGATAGTCACACTGAGATCATTCGGATGTGGTGTAAAACCAGCCAAAACAGGCCAAGTGGCCCCATCGATAGACAAGGGGCCCATTCGAACAAAATAAACAGGGTGAGGAAGGGCACCATTAAACCAAATGGTATGCTCCCATGATGTCAACCGAATTTCAAGTAATGCATAAGGACGATACGCTGCGAGAGGAGCAGCGGGTGTATGTTCATGAAACAAATTATCATTTCTATCCACTGCCAGAAATGTAACCCAAGAATAAAATACCTCAATGCGGTATACGGGATCCAATTCAACTACGAAAATAATATTCGCACCCGCATTGGGGACTCTGTGTTGAGTTAAAAATGCTGTAACCGCCTTGCAGTTATGTGCCGCAATAGCGACAGGTTGTGCCATGTTAATAAAGAAAGGAACAAGTAAAACAGCAGTGCAAAAACAGGGTCAAAAATATTTTAACCTTCAAGCTTGAAAAACCTATAGAAATAGGGATACCGTACAAATATAGGAGGCTAAGCCCCCTCATCACGGACGTCTCTGGGAACCGGTGAGATGGTATCATGGACAAGCACAAGCGCTATTCAGGGGTTTCGTTAATAACTTGGTCTCCTACTCAGTCACAGAGAAACAAGTGATTAGACACCCCAGAACACAACACTCCCAGATCTCTCAGGAATCGCGGTAATAAGACACACCCTTTCGCTCGCACGCTTGTACTTGTCCACAATAAGATCTGACAGAGACACCAAACAGTTTAAAATATTTATTTTAACTAACGTGTCTTAACATGCAGTATACGTGCCACAACAAGCAGGAAAATGCATAGTATAAATGCAGTCAGCATAGCAGCTAGTCCATAAATCATGAAGGGAGATGTCATCATGAAAAGACAATAGAGCCTAACCTCCCTCCTCTTGCTAAGAGGCAGTATTATTATAGGTTAGAAGATCTCTGGACTTTGTCAGCAGACCTGATACCTTAGCCTATAGATGGTAGATCTGCATCATAGGTGCTGTCTCGCTCTTCTCCCTGGAAAGGTCCCTCTCCAAGTGTGCGCTACCTTTTCCTGTATTCCAATAAAACCAAAGTACGTTGTCCAACATTGGCTGCATCAGTATGTTTTGTCTAAGGGCTAAGGCCTGGCCAGAACAAAATAACAAGGGGCATTGTTGTTTGACCTTGCTCACAATTTTCAGTCAAAATCCCAGGAACCTGCAGAGAGTGAACACAGCGGTGAGTTCCCATGTGAAAAAAGCCATAGAAATTATTGCAAAAATAAAGTTGTGTAGTAACTTGAGCAAAGCAGTGGGCAATCTGCAGCGTGCTCATGCTAACTTAGAGAAGACGACAATGTCCCCATGGGCCATGTGACAGTCCCCAGTCTAGAGATACACACTAAATCAAAATAGTCTGCCCTAAAATGCTCCCTAAGTGTTAGCGCACAAGACATTCACAAAAACGCTGCTCATTCTAAATTCACACTAAGCATACCAATTAAGAATCTGTGTTAAGGAATTTAGCCACCACCCAAGATGGCTGCTTCCTCTTGAACTCTAGACGGCCGGGGAAAAAGTGAGGCCAATTCTCCATATGCACCACCCTGGCCTCAGGGAAATGCTGGGGACCGGCAGCTCACACACTGCAGCACACGCCAAGCCTTTCTCCTCGGGCTTCCCTCCACTTTTTTGCTGCTCAAGCAGCCTTCGCTGCCCACCTTTGTGGATCACCCGTAGAATAATAAGAGTCACAATATGGCCAGGGGTGCTCCCAGCACACTAATACATTCCCTGTTGTGCCCTTTTGACAGTGCTTCACTTGGGTGCTTAGGTTGGCATTCACCAGCCCATCACCTGGAGGTGGAAGGCAGCCCATGCACTGAGGGCAGAGTCGGCAGGCGCTAGATCGGCCACAATGTGGTGAAAAAAACTCAAACCTACCAAATCCTACGAATTACTTTTCTGAATCGCAGAGCTCTGGCAAAGTGAGATTTCTACCCCTTTTGGGGTGAGTTGCCATGGTGCCGCCCTGGTCCCCCTCCACACTGATCTCTGCCCGCGCAGTTCATAAACCCGAATTCCCTGGCATAACCACTGTCCTCAATTGGACTGCAGCTGACAGACCTCCTTTCTCCACATCTGCCTTGCTGCTGCTTATCCAGGGGTCAACAGGCCTGGATACCTCCTTTGTTCTGAGCCTCCAGGCAGCTCAGGACCAGTGTGAGACCCCTGCTGAGCTCCCACCCCAGTAAAAAAACGTTGGACTATGTCACCTCCCTTGGCGTTTGTAGTGGGGCTTATTCAGTGCTTTTTGAGCTCTTTTGGGGGCTCTCCTAGATTCCATATCTCCTCTTTTCTCCACCTATTGGGTAACATACCCAATCGGTCATCCTACAGTGCCCGCTGGCTGGCCATACCAACCCTCCCCCACTCTACTGGTCTCTGGCCTCTTCTCAAGCCCTTGTACCTCCTTTGCCTGTGCATCCTTGAGTGGGCAGGTTGTGGTGCTCCCGCTGTCCAAAACACTCCACAGACTGCCTGCCTCCAACCCACAATAGCAAATGGTAAGCCCTCCTGGCAAATCCTTTTCACAAAGATAGTCAGCGGCAGGAAACCTGCCCACGTCCCCACTCTACCGGTGCCACACACTTCATTGAACACATCTCTCAAGACCATCCTCAAGGAAATCTCCTCCATTGCAACACGTCTTACTGCAATGGACACTAAAATCTCACAAAGGATGTGAAGAACATCAAAACCAATATAGGATTGTTTGAAGCACGAGTGAACGCCCTCAACTGGTACCTTACCATGAAGGAGGAGAAGCTAAAAGACCTGGAGGCCATCCACCAAGATGTCTGGCACATCCAGCAGAAATTGTTTGAAATGGAGGATTGCTCCTGCTGGAATAACATTTGCTTCTATGGAATCCCAGAGAAGATAGAGTGCTCTGATGCACGAGGGTTCTTGCTCAACCTCAGCCCTAAAAATACTAGCCTCTCCTTTGCCTTCCCTCTGGATTTCCTGAGAGCACATATGATCTCGGCTAGACACTCACCCATAACCAATGGAAGTAGGCCCCATCCTGTCATTGCCTGCATTCTGCACCATGTTCTCACTCACCAGATTCTACTGGAGGCCTACAAACATGGCCCGTATGACTTTGAAGGCAACCAAATTCAAATAGTGGTGGATTTCTCTCCAGATATTATCGCCAAATGTACGGTCTTTCTTGCTCTTCACCCCAATTTAAAAAAATGGGACATTAAATATGGTTTACTGGAATCTGCCATCATGTGGATGCCCATAGATGATCTTTCTAGGGACTTTCATGACCCTATGGACTTGGCACATTTTTTGGATTCCCTTGGTGATGCCGGCATGGACTTTGCATCTCCCTCAAACTAAGGAGTCAGACGCTACTGCTGCAAGCAAACCAAACCATTCACAATGCGGACTTCAGAATCACTTGGAGAGGGAGATGGTGATTAATATGGTGGAAGAACTCACCCATGCTACTGACAAATCCAGATTATCTCTTAAACCCGCACCCCTCCAAACCATGGGCCCCACTCTACCCCCATGAACTAACCCTTGGACATTGGCTACCTGAGCATCTTGACTCTCACCAAGATGAATATTACAACACTGGAGAATATTTGTTTTGTTTTGTTTGGTTTGCACTGTTAAATACTGCTTTGTACTGATCTTGACTCCCCTCCTTTACTACTATGGTCCTCTTGTGCCTGCCTCCCCTCACCCCCCCTTTACTGCTCCCTTCCTCTATCACTGAATTCCCTCCCTATTTCCCCAACTAACTTTCTCCCACCCCTCCCCTCTCCTCCATACTTATCCCTGCCATTCCCCTGGCCCTACTCTCTCTCATATATAGGGGGACAACAGACAGGGACAGGTTACATCCTGGACTGGTGATCAGTGCTCTACCGTCTACTGCAAATGTTACTGTTGAAGTCATGGCTACTGTGGAGAGTTCTCACTGTTTATAATGTTTCAAATGTTCATTATGTTTAGCTCACATAGGTAATTCCCACCCCTCCTGGAGCTACCCACCCTCACCCCAGCTACCATGTTTCACCTGTCTCTCCTCCCCTATAGCCTTACCAGAGAGCCCTCCCCCTCATGCCCTAACCACTCCACAGTTGCACCACATGGACACTAATGCCCCTATACCCTCCATCTCTTGTTCCACCCCATAGGATCTTTGCGATGTGCCCTATCTCAAGGCTCCACTTGCTCCCGCCTCCCTCGGCTGTTAAGGCTTCAGATGCAGACTTGCCTCCCCCTCTAACCCCAGTGGATCAGGCAGCCCCTCTTCCCCACCCCTTCGCTAGCCTTCACAGATTTTTACCAGCACAAACTTCTGACCAGTCTTGGTGATTGACGTGGATATACCCTTGCACCCATAACATCTATGACCAAATTCATCTAATGGTACTCCTCTGCACTGGCCATCCATTAGCTCCCCTAGTCTCTCCCTCCAAGTACACTCTTTTTTTCAGTGGCCATGGGTCCTTTCTTTTCGGTCCTTGTAAGTATCCCACTGTGTCTATCCTCTCATTGGGGAGTCCAGACCAACCATAGACAGGTAAAGCCACAACACTCGCCCTCTTTTGTTTAGAAGTATACAAGGTTCTGGTTTGATACCACAACACACGCTCACTTACTCACCTCCAGGCCTCTCTTGGAAGTCCTATCTTCCTCCCCTGACTTGCACTCCTCCCCCTCTCATCTTACTCTTTGCCTGGTCCTTTCCCCTGGCCCGGTGCCCAATTGAACCTTCTGCTCCTTGCTTGAGCCTCACACGATAACCACACTGGTCTGAGGCCACTCGACTCTCAATCACTTCCACATAGGCCTACATAGTTCCGACCCTATCATCGCCATACCCATTGCTATGGCATCTTGTCCCTTCAACATTATTACCCTGAACTTGAACAGGATGACTCACTATCTAAAACACAAAAAGATACTATCCTATCTTGCTTCCCAAAGGGCAGATATTGCCCTCCTTCAAGAGATCAATCTTCGCCTCAAAGAGATAGAAAAACTTTGATTGGGTGGGGGAGGTTAATACATCCCTGACACACCCTTCATGCCTCCAACCAAACCACATATACTAACATCCAGAAAAAGTGGTGTAGCTATCCTCATACACAAGCCCTTACCCTGCACAGTTTTGCAAACATGGATAGACAAGGACAGACAAAATACCCCCACAACATTTAGGATTGGCTCCAAAACTCTTTGCATGGGATCAATTTACTCTCCCACTGGGCCCAAACTTGCATTTCTCTCTTGCATTGATAGGCCACTAACCGATCTCAACACTTACAAAATTGTGCTGGGCAGGCACTGGAAAATGGTAACTGGACGTCATCCTAGACCACACAGGCCCAATAGACGAGCCTAATGAAGATGAAAGGGCATTCCTGCATGACCTTTGCGATGACCATGGCCTCTTTGATGCCTGGCACCACACCAGACAGATAAGGAATATTCCTTCTTTTCAGTCATTCACGGCACAAAATCTCACATAGACTACTTCTTTGTCTCATACCCAGTCTCCACGGCCATCCAAGACTGTACCATTCTTGAGGGCTCTCTATTGGATCACGTCCCCAAACCATCTATGCACTGATTGAAACCTGCAGGTCCCATTACAAAAACCGTGGCGCTTCAATGTTTCTGATTATAAGACTACCCAGGACAAAAAGTGACTACAATTCCTCTTGACCACCTACCTGACAGACAACAGAGGATCAGTTGAATCCTCCTCGACCCTATAGACCGTGGCTAAAGCCACCTTGCGTGGTCCACTGATGAGGGATGCGGTGCTTGCTAAAAAACTCTGCAAACACTGTCAACTAACCCTGGAAAAAGACAAGAAAATACACACTGGAGCATACACAGCGAGGCTGTTGATGGTGACCAGGTGCGCCTGGAGAAAGTCAAAAAGGAATTTAACTCACTCTATACGTCTAAGATGGAATTCACCTTCTATAAACTTAAAGCCTACCATCATGTACACGGACAGAAGGCAGGAATACTACTGGTGACACAAATCTGGAAACACGAAGTCACAACACCCATTCCAGTCATCAAAGATAGCTCTGTCCACATCATATGAGATCTACAAGGCATCGCCAACACCTTTGGAATCTTCTACACTTAACTTGTATAACTCCGAAATGCACAATGATGATGACTGTCTGGAGGCCTTTTTTGATAATCTTACACTCCCCAGCATTAATGATGACAGCAGGACCCTCCAAGCAGGAAGTGGCCTTGGCCATCTCTAACCTTCAGTATAATAAAGACCGAGGAGAGGATGGCCTCCCCAGCAAATTCTATTGATAGGTTAAGGATGAGGTGGTAGAGCTACTTCACGCCACTTATCAAAAGGCGGAACAAAGTGGGTGTCTCCCTTGTGGCCAACACAGCGGTGGTCACGGTTCTACCAAAGCCAGGTAAAGATCCCCTGCTCTCCCTCCTAAACACCGACACCAAGATCCTAGCAAGCATTCTGCCTACTCAACTGAAATGGATTATCTCAAGTCTGATACATGACACCAAAGTGGGATTTGTCTCAGGAAGATCCTCGTGTAATCATCTATGTGCTTTAGCCCACCTCTTATGGGTCACCAATGACTCACTGCAGGCCACAATTGTCATCTGTGTCGATGCTGAGAAGGTGTTCAACCACAGAGAATGAAGATACTTCAGAGTCCTACATTGACTGGGATTGGGGAAAATGTCACTTCAAAAGTTCACTGCCTTACACCAACCCCGCCACCGATGTAAATTGTGGAGGATTCCTTTCAGCTGCTTTTCAGGTCCACAGGGGGACTAGACATGGAACTTTTGACAGTGGTCATCTGCCAGTACCCCCAGATAACAGGCATATCCTCTGCCGCAGGTATTGCCAAGATACCTTTATACACAGATGACATCCCACCTACACTTACGGATCTGGATAAATCCCTAACAGCACTAATGTCACTCATCTCATCCTTCTCCATTAAATTGGGGTACAGATCAACTGGGGCAAAAGTGAGATGCTACCCATGTTGCACTCCACAACCATAGATGATTATCCATTTCAATGGCGACTACAGTGGCTAAAGTACTTAGGTATTCTACTTACTGGGGCCTGGACCCCCCAAACTTAGACAAAGGTATAAAGACCTTCATATGGGGTGATAGGAGGCCACGACTGTCCTTTTCCAAATTGAATGTGTACCTGGAAATGTGGCGGCTTGGAGCACCCAGCATAGAACTCTAGGTGCACCTAGAACACATCATGACACATAGCTCACCTGACAACACACAAGAGGAATAGGAGTACAAAGAAACAAATGGCTAATATGGTTTGTGGCACACACTTTGTTTTTTAAAACTGCCCTCACCCACAAATAGTGGCATGTTTCATCATAGGGCTTGCCACGACACTCCGTGCAGACCAACGCCTATAGTGGAGCAATGGGGAGGGGGAAGACAATACAAACAAAAAGTAATAGGGATCTGAAAATAAGAACAGTGCATAAATGGGAGTTTAAAACTGGCTCAGAAATATCCACTTACACTTTTATTCTTGGACTTCCTGGTGAGGATTAAAATAGATAAAGGATGGTGGTGTCAGGGAGTATTAATGGCCCCAAACCCCTCCTCTCTGAATGTTTGTCAACATGTTTCAGCTGATTTTCTCCAGCCTTACACAGGTCTTACGGCTTTCATCAGGACCTACGATCCCCTTGATTCCCCTGATCTCCTACCTTCCTTTAATAGGTTGAAGATAGACCCAATCTCGTCTCAGGGCTGCAATACACACTGTGAAAATACCTGTAAATGGAAATATGACAATCATAATCATTTATACATCTGAGAGAGATGACTTTCTGTGTGTTAGAGTAAACTTAAATACACATGTTCAATCAAATCATGATCATGCCACTTGTATATTGTTTCCATATATTTTACCAAATTCTGGATCTGGCTAATTTGTCACCTAGCGAACGAATCCCTAGGTGGCCCTGCTAACCAGTGTTCCACTGTGCTACAATCTGTTATTATTGCAAATGAGAGACCACAACCCAAAAAGTACCACTGACAAATGGAATACTTCATTAGTATGGTGAAACACCCGGATAGTAAATCTTACCAAGTTTCACAGTTGTTACTGCTCAAAAAGGCGTGAGAGCGAGGGCGCTTCCCTGTCATCACATACTAGTTATATAGGAGAAGTAATATAGTTGTTATAACCTTGCCGGGCTATGTCATTGCCCTTGAGTAAAACCGTTCTGGTGAACGCGTCAACATTTTAGTGGCGCTTGTCCACACAAACCCGTGTGTTCAGCATCTTTTGCCCTCTATCGGTAGACCCCAGCCCCCCTCTCCTTACTTCATCAAGGTGAGGTCGACACTTCACCAATTCTCTCTGCACGCCGTGGAGGTGCTGGCCCTTTGCCAATGCCCTCCTTCTGTACATGCTAATCCCCATCACGTGATCATGTATTGTGACCACGTGATCGGAACGCCTGTCCATTTCCATCAGGGTGTTTTCCCTGCTGCTGTCCTTGTTTCTCTGTTATATTGGATGTATAACTCAATGGTTTGATTTCTACAACAGTAAAATCAAACCCATCGACACTATAAGGGCGTGTAGATAGACATGTCCCTTGTACCATTCCTCATATCAATTCTGAAAAACAGCTTCATCAGATATAATGATTTATCACCTGATAATAGACCCAGTTCTGCCAATAAAAAGTAGTTCTGTATTTCTATTTTTATATTATTTTATATTTCTTGTCTCCTCTTCTATTTATTTTCTCTTGTGTCAAAAAATATATGTGTGGGGGACCAAATATTCCATGTATCCAGTGCCTTTTTCTCCTCCACATGGCTGCTTCTCCCATTGTGGGATTAGTGTCTCCACTGCGTGGGTGCTCTACGCTGGTTATAGGCAGAAACAGGAGTTTAAATGATGTGGTTTCTACAAGCCATTTGTATATTGCTTCCTCTAATGTTGGAAATCAATTACAAAGTGGGTGTCACTCTGCTGATCTGCTCACAATTACCTCCGTTCCAAAACCTGATGAGTATATCCCTGTCCTTATGGTTCAGTGAATATACGACTATTGTTGTTTAAGTCATATTTTCAGTGGTCCGCGTATGTGGTTTCATTATTAGTTATAGTCTATTTAAGAGATTCCACAGGATCTTATCTTTCAAGCCCTTATCGTCACTGCGAACCCTATATATCTATGTCTGTTCTCTGAGTAGCAGACACTTCTTTGTCTTGCGCTGTATTAGGGATATTTTGTTTGTCTAGCACTGTCCAATAGATATCATTCACTGTGTGCTTTTGCTCCAAGTAGTGTGTGGTCAATTTCGTCATGGCTTTCTGGCAAATGATGTTGCTCCTATGTTCCATGATCTGTGTTTTTGTTTTTTGTGTTGTCATCCCTATGTACAGTAATCCACATGGGCATTTTATCAGGTAAATGACATTTTCTGAGTTACAGTTAGTATGCTTATTTTGGACCCAGGGATATTTCAAGCCTAAATCAATGCATTTAGAATCCTTAGTAAGGTTACAGACATCACATGAGCCACATCTTGTGTGGCCTGTCACTGGTTGAAGGTCTCAGAGTCTTTGTTGTTTGGCCTAGTGTCTCCTGACTCGATCTAGTATGTACTAACAGATCCCTCATGTTCGCACTTCTCTTGAAGGAGAACGATGGTTTCTCAAGATTCAGGCCGTTGGAGTTCAAGATGCGCCAATTTTTCATAATAATGTGACTTATACTGTTTGATGCTGTACTGAACGTGGTGACACAGGTCATTTTTGTCACGTCTGGTTTCTCTTTGTTTTCCAATAGGGCATCCCTATTACAATTTGATGCTCTCTTCTGTGCCTTCTTTATCACTCTATCAAGATAGTCTCTTTTCTGAAGTTTGTCTGAGAGTTGAGTAGATTCCTTTTTAAAGTCCCTGAGATCAGATCAGTTCCTCCCCAAATGGAGCAACTGTCATAGTTGACCTGGTCTACATACCCTCTGTCACAAAATGCCTTCCAGATTGACACACAATCCCATTGTGCTAACAATGGTGAAGGTCTGAAATCACTTACACAAAATCCTGTACAGTTCTGCCTGACTACACCTAAAGGCTCCCCTGTGGAACAATGCAGCCTTTCAAGTAGGGGTGGTTGCCCACTGATGTGGAGAGAATAGGATTTGAAGGGCATAGAGGTCCTGGATGATGTTGTTCAAGACGGAGAGCTGAAATTCTTTTCCTTTTTGAAAAAAGAGTTTTTTAAATTATCAAAATTGCAAATATGGCACTACTCTCAAATCCAACATTGCCTCCTTAGTACCCTAGGGCCCAGGCTGTGGAATATCCCAGCTTTATCCATATAACAATATTTGGCACCTTTAGGCATGTATAAAGAAGTCATGCTGGGTTTCTACAACCCATTGTTCCAACACCTCCACTCTCGCCCCTCAATGTCCCTGCTTCACATGTGCTGGCAAAATATGATACACTGATTGTGACTGGACAAAGGTTATTGTGGGTTTAGATAGAGGGGCACACAAGGCAAGAATGAAATTTTGTCTCTTCAAAACAATTCAAAACTAGTACTGGACCCCTCAGAAACTAGTGGCCTCAGGCCTTCTCCACCAGACAACGCTGGAGGTGTGCACAGTCAGACTGCGACACAACACATATCCTGTGTGACTGCCTCCGGGCCCATATAGGCACTACCCTTAACCTTGTTCTTGATCTACCCCTTCTGCTCCCAAGAACTTTGGTTATGCTGCATGACGTATGACTTCCCTGATCTTGCAATGCATGACCGGCAGCTTCTGGCTACAGCATTGACCCCAGCCATACTCTGCATTCTGCACCATTGGTGTTCTCCTCATGTACCCACCCACGATCAGTGGTTAACTATATTGTACAAAATGACCTATTACGAATGAGTTATTGACCTTCTTCAGGGTAAAGCTGAACATGTTTTAAGCTGCTTCGTCTCCCTTCCTGAGCCTTTTCATTAGCTTTGTTCACTGCTTTCCCCCTTTTATTTTACATTTTCCTCTTCCATACACAAACCTCTTACAGGGACTGTGCTTTTCTCTCTCAGCTCACCATTTATTATCACACACTGCTATCACAGCTGGAACCCATAATGGGCCTTAGTGTTTGGGTGTGGATTCTGCATAAGACCAACGTTTACCCTTTTCTACCTTGGTCCTATCTTCACAGGCATGTTGTGACATTTGTTACCTTTCATATTACTTTCAGACCTGTTGGAGGCTGAATGTTGGTACTTTGTTCTGTGCATAATAGTAAGAAATGGGGTTGCTGTTTGAGAGGGGGTGAAACCCTTCTCAAGCAGCCACAATTCTTCTCAGAGTGAAGTCACAAGCAAACTCTAAATTAATGTGTGATTAGAGGATGTAGCCTTACGGCTAGAGCGGTAGACCTCGAAGCTGGGGAACCGGGTTCGAGTCTCGGCAACGACTCTCAACATCCTGTGATTCTGGGCAAATCACTTAATCTCTCCGTGCCTAACAAAAATGAATGTGTCCTTCTGTAACGAAACTGGTGCTCATGTGAAGCGCTCTGATAACCGATGTCTCAGGTCTAGTTTGCGCTATAAAAAACCTCCAACAAAAAAAAAAACTTCAGTAGCTTGGCACAGAGCTGTCAGGCTTAACTCAGAGGCACTGTGTAAACACACCACAAAAGGAACCCACACCAATTTAGACACATAGAGCAAATTCTTATAAATAAAACAAGACCAAAACAACAAAAATCCAATCAGTAGAACAGTACTTATGAATGTTAAAAGATTTTATGGTAAAATAGTGCCAAAATGCACAAAATGCCAACCATGGCTATCTGGTTGTGTGAGACTGGGAGAAAGTCACAAGTTCAGGCCGACCACGATGGAGCACAAGTCAGATACAGGGACCAGGTTAGTTCAGCGGAAAAGCTACCTTCTCAGTCTAGTACCAAGAGTCCCATTCATAGTGAAAGGAGCCACGAGGAGCAAGAAAGTGTCACAGACAGTCATCAATCATCTTTGTTGCACAAGGATCCTGATGTCGTTGCAAATGGACGTGCTGGTACTTCGCAGAATCACTCCACGTGAGCAGTCAATGCTGTAGCGTGAAGGGCCAGGCAGACTGAACTTCGTATTGCCAGGCTGTAAGAGTGTCAAGGATTCGGTGCCACGTGGCCCATTTGCAGTTGCGAAGAGCCCAAAAACTTAAATTCAGCCTCTCTGCAGCCACTCCAAGGGTCAGGGGCGTGCTCCAGCTGGATCTGGGTGCTGGCACAGGTGGTTAAGAGGAGGTTGAGATGTCCCTGTGGCTCAGAACAGGAGGCCTGCAGTCTAGCATTTGGAGTCACTCTGAGAGTCCTAGGTTCAAGAGGTGCAGGTCCAGTTCTTCTCACCCAGGGAAAGGGCAGCAGGCAGCAGGTCAGCACAGCAAGGCAGCAGCACAGTAAGGCAATAGTCCAGCAGGGCAGCAGTCTGGCAGACTGGCCATCCTTTAGCAGCTCAGCAGTCCTTCTTTCTGGCAGAGACCACGAGTGTACTGAAGTGGTGCTGTCTGAGGTCCGTTATTTATAACCAGTTGGCCATTTGAAATGGGGGAGAAGTGACTATAAGTTTCCCTTTGAAGTCTTCAGACATCCTGCCTTCCATATCATGGCTGCAGATTAAACATAGGAAGTATGCAGCTTTTGAGTGGAGGGAGGACACAGCTAATTCAAGTGTAAGTAGAGCTGTGCTCAGCCCCTACCTTCCATCCTGCCAATCATGACCCATCCAGGCACATCTAAGTTCCCCATTGTGCATGGTGTCTAAGAGGAATGCACACAGCGCAACTGTCAGCTACACCCAGTCACGTGGCCCAAGTACAGACTACAGACACTAAATAGCGTATGCAGGAAAATGCCAACTTTCTAAAAGTGCAAAAAGAACAGAATACAGAACAATGTCATACATTCACCCCAGTACAGAGATCTGGGCCTTAATCCATTGTTTTTTTTGCTTTCCATGCCATTCCAGTTTGAACCCAGCCATATGCAAATCAGTCGTAAACCCTGCACCCAATGGAAACAGTCCAGCACAAACTGCCAGGCCATGTCCTCCCTGGACTGGAAACAAGCATCCTAGGAACGGTTTCGGGTTTCACCGCTCATCAGCCAGGATAGCTAGACTCCAGTGGCATGGAGAGAACTTTCTAAAAGTGGCATTTTTAAAATTGCAATTATAAATCTGACTTCACCGGAAGTTAGGATATCTCATTACAATTCCAAAGACACCAAACATGAACTGGCCATGAGCCTCCATTTGGAAACTGCAGCTCATTACATGTAATAAGGTAACTCCAATGTTAGTCTATGAGATAGGCAGTCCTTGCAGTAGTGAAAAATGAATTTAGGAGTGTTTCACTACCAGGACATGTAAAACTTAAAAGTACATGTTCAATGTTTTAAATACACCGCACCCTGCCCTCTGGGCTGTCCAGGGCTTAACCTAGGGGTGACATGTGCATTAAAAAGGAAGATTTGGCCCTAGCAAAAGGTTTATTTTCCTAGGTTGAAATTGCAGTTTTAAAACTGCCCGCACTGGCTGCAATGGCAGGCCTGAGGCATGCGCATGTAGTGCCACTTTACTAGAGGCTTCCAAGTAAGCTAAATATGCTAATCAGGTATAAGCCAATGCTACCATGTTTTAAGGAGTGAGCATGTGCACTTTAGCACTGGTTAGTAGTGGTAAAGTGTGCAGAGTCCTAAGGCCAGCAAAACCAAGATCAGCAAGGGGAAGACCACCCTAAGGCTGACAGATTTAACAATAATCTTTTTGAGTCAACCTATACTGGCCAGATATTTTGTATATCACGCACTGCTGTATTACTGGTATCCCTATGCAACAAAAATGTTTTAAACTAAAAGGAAATCTGTGTGGGAGAGAATGTCTGGCCCTAATTTAAAGTTTGGCAGAGGCTTGGCATCTGCCAAAAAAGACCAGATGCTCTGCCTTCCAAACTCTTGGTTAACCCGCCCAAATTTAGAACTGGATGAAGTGCCTGGTTTCTGTCAGATGAGCTCCAGCCCTTCCAGCAGAAACCTTTGACCGATGATCTATCCACCAAAGAATTGACTGTTGATCAATGTACATAAGAACATCTGCCCTATTTAAGGTGATAATTTCAATGCATGTTTCTCCTGTTCAGGACTACTAGATAAAGCCTGGTGTTTCCAAACAGGAACCTCCTAGTGTATTAGGGTCATTGCTTATTTTGTTTTGCAGTAATAAATATCAGGTTTGGGGGTTTCTTTGTGCAAAATCTAAAGAAATGAAAACAATCTGCCATGCATGTTGGCCAGCTGGTCTTTCAAGTTTCCTGAAAGAACTTTCCCAGCACTAGCGGCAAGCATATTTAGTAAAATGACCCCTGCCATGTTGGCAGGGATATTTAACTATGGCATGTGGTTTATGCCTCAAGGGCAGAAATGATGGCTTCCGCTGACTTGTTGGCCTCGTGGACTGCTCTCCATACACTAAATAACGCCTTCAGTCTTAAAGTTAAACCATCATGTTGACAGTGGCGTAACATTAGTTCCGCAGCCCTCGAGGTGCACGGTGGCCCGAACTCTAGGGGGACCCCTCCAGCGCTGTACATGGGCGTCAGGCCCCTAGCCTGAGAGCTCCGGACTGGGTCCATGGGGATGAGGGGGACACAATGTACTGTGCAGCGGGGCTCCCTCAAGTTTCTTTATGCCACTGGACACTGATCTTTGTATCTCAGTCTCATGTCTGCTAAAATGTACCCGGCACAAATACAAATGTTCTTACTGCACTCTTCACATGTGCTACACCTGCAATATTGATGTATTGTGCCAGCGGTGCGCTGGCAAAGAGCACAAAGTTTAGGTGCCATTGCCAATGTGCCAACAGAGCAAGGAACTTGCCAGTGACTTCAGAAAGTCGCACCTAGGACAAATACAAACTGTTTCAGAAACAATATTGGTTATTTTGTGCTGTTTGAGATTATAATGGTCTAGTCATCATTCAATCGCTTACTTATGGCGCCCGCAGCGTGGACGCGCTGAGGAGAATCTGATACAAGTCAGCTACACGGTACGAGCGAGTACCAGCAGAGGTATTGCGTGTTTGCACTGTTTTTGCCACTGAGTTTTTAGTTGTAAAACTGCTTAGTTGAATGAATTTGACTTTTAAAAATTACTTTTAACTCTTTTAAAACCGAACTGTGAAGTGAATTTGAATTTTATACTTCTAAAAACGTTCGATACTCACTGTGTCCTGGGGGGAATCCTAACCTTACGCCGAGCAGTTGAGCGGCTGGCTGGGCGGGGCAGGACCAGTGATCACAGCTGAGAGGACCCGCCCTCGTGGGGAGCGAGGAGCAGGTCAGCGGTCTAGTCATCATTCAATCGCCTACTTATGGCCCCCGCAGCGCGGATGCGCCGCTGGTGCGCAGAAGGCGCGCCTAAGGCAAGCCTGTCTGCGCCCGTCCGCACCCGGTCACGCCCAAGGGCCAGGAACCCTGCCTGTATTGACTCAGAAAATTGTAAAAACATCACATATGATGCTAAAGAGTTAATTTCACTGAGGTACTCAGGAGGACCCAGATGCGAGAAGATTTTCTCACCAATAAGCCTTATAGGTAAGGAAATCACATGTCCACTATGCGTGACCAAGATCTGTTCAGGGAACGCAGAGAGGCAACTGCATTCAGATAGGTCCACAAAGAGTCTTCAGTGGAAAATGGGACTTATTAACAGCAGATCTTTACCAGCACATACTACAGAAATCAGGCTGCTAATTGAGAATGAAGAACTCGACATTCTCTTTGTGACTGAAACATGGCTGAAAGAATGCTCTACCCCTGACATAGTCCAAGCACTACCCCCAGATTTCTCTATCAGAAGACAAGATAGGAATGGAAAAACAGGAGGGGGGTAGCAATCATATATAAAAATGAATTCGGATGTTTGATCTCACCCCTCACTATTACCAACTGCGATGCAGTACAATTTAGTCTTACACTTTCACCTAATAGCACCTTTTCAGGCACATTGCTCTATAGACCTCCGAGCTACGGCATACCCTTCCTAGAGGAACTACCCAGTATAGTAGCAACAATGGTGGCCAGCAAGAGTTCCACCACCCTACTTGGGGATTTTAACTTCCAGCTGGATAAACCGGATAGTGCCAAATCGATCAGACAAATTCATGACATGGAAGCCATGCAATTGAAACAAATGGTAAGGGCAAGTACTCATGAAAAAGGGCACATACTTGATGCCATCTTCTCTAACGAACTCAATCTAAAGGTAGGGACTCTGATACCAAAGCTTTGGTCTGATCACCATTTCATACCTATCACATTAGATGACCCACAGGCCCTACACACATGTCATAAATCGACTAGGACTAGGAACAAATGGCCAAAACCCTTACATGATAGTATGGTGAACGAATTGGAAGCTCAAGCCCCACATTTGACAGGTTGTGTAGAAGAGGCTGATAAGACTTGGGCAGACTGGATTAATAAGGTAGCAGCTCAGCACCCTCAGAAAATTAGACGAAGTAATCTTCCAGTGAGGAAAAAAGCACCCTGGTTTAATGAGCAGTTGATCCTGATAAAAAAATCCTGTAAAAGACTAGAAAGGCTATGGAGGAAAAACTACGATCCCTCCACTAAAAGCCAATACAAGTTGGCTATCAGACAATACCCCA
Organism: Calotriton arnoldi; assembly: GCA_963921515.1. Lineage (NCBI taxonomy): Eukaryota > Metazoa > Chordata > Amphibia > Caudata > Salamandridae > Calotriton > Calotriton arnoldi. The sequence goes on from CAWUFW010017060.1 coordinate 75,120, forward strand.
GTGAGATGACTCATGCCCAGGCCAAATACTTTGAAGAAAAAATTCATTTGGAATGTAACTCCTCAAAAGAACTATTCAAAGTAGTACGCTCCTTAACATCCACTGATCATGAAATGAATAAACAGCCCTCCTCCAAAGAAAGATGTAATCAACTGGCTAAATTTTTAAAAAATAAGGTGGAAATATTATACAGCAACCTACAACAAAACAGCAGCTTCAAGAATGCTGAAATCCACCCTAACACTAACGAAAACCAGAGAATTAAAACAAGAGCGGGACTTGATCACTTCACTAATCTAAGTGAAGGGGACTTGACCCTAATTCTGCAGAAGATTAAATCTGGCTCCCCTCAAGATCCGATTCCACCAGAAATTTTGCTACAGGCAGGCAAAAAAACTATATCAACAACCGCAGCTCTTGTTTCACTCTCCCTTACCCAAGGTTTGATCCCCAGATCATGGAAACATGCGATAATACGGCCATTGCTAAAGAAACCCCAGCTGGATCCAGCGGAGCCTGGAAATTATCGACCTATTTCACTCTTACCACTTCTAGGCAAAAGTGCTGAAAAACATGTGAATCAAACCCTGTCCCAATACCTAGAAGAAAATCAGGTGCTACATAACACACAAATGGGATTCCGACCCCAACACAGCACGGATTCAGCCTTGTTGGTGGTGACGGAGGAATTAAAGGGAGTTCTAGACCAGGGATACACAGCAGCTATCCTGCTCCTAGATCTCAGCGCCGCATTTGACATGGTGGATCACTGTACAATGATCTGTAGGCTAAAAGATGCAGGTATCACAGGCACTGCGCTAAAGTGGCTGACTTCATTTCTAGAAGACAGGTCTTTCCAATTGCTTGAAGGGGAGCATCTATCTGACACTCTCCAAATATCGTGCGGAGTCCCACAGGGATCTGCACTAAGCCAGACACTTTTTAATCTGTACATGCAACCACTGGCTGAGATAGTACAAGAATTTGGACTATCTATAGTATCGTATGCTGATGACACGCAGCTGGTACTATCAGTGACAGAAGGCCCACATTCCATACACAACAACCTGGGGCCATGCATGATACGGGTAGCAGATTGGATGTGTAAGGGCTACCTAAAACTGAATGGGGATAAAACGGAGCTTATGTTCCTGGGAAATAAGGCAGTCCCAAGAAATATTATTAGCTGGCCGACCGAATTAGGAGAACCCCCAATCCCTAAGAAGGCCATTAAAAACTTGGGAATCAGGCTAGACAAAAGCTTAAATATGGAAACTCAAGCTCGGAAACTTTCAGGTAAATGCTTCGGATCACTGCATATGCTCCGGAAAATCCTTCCTATCATACCTGAACACTCCCGTAGAACTGTGGTCCAGGCTTTGGTTTTGTCGCAGCTGGATTACGGCAACTCTCTGTACCTTGGCGCACCCAAATATGTCATAAACCGGCTGCAAGTGGTACATAATGCCGCAGCAAGGATATTGCTCCAAATCCCCAGACAACAGTCAGCCAGGGCTGCCCTGAGGACGTTGCATTGGCTCCCAGTCCAGGCCAGGATCGAATTTAAGGTATTATGTATTGCCCACAGAGCCATGAATGATAAAGGACCTGCCTTAATGAAAAAGCTTGTCTCTCACTATATCCCAAGCAGAAACCTAAGATCCACAGCAGATTCACTCATGCAACAGACTAGAATAAAAAAAGCCAGATGGGGAGGTAGATCCTTTACGCATCTGGTCCCCAAAATATGGAACTCCCTGCCCAGAGATGTACGCATGATAACCAACGAATTGGCATTCAGGAAAAAACTTAAAACATGGCTTTTTCCTTAATCCCCTCCGCTCTCGGAAGTTCACTGGCTCTCTGATTGTCGTGTTTCTCTCAGCGCTGGGAAGCCCATGGGCAGCCATGCGCTCTATAAATCCATAAACATAAACAATGAGTATGTCACTGCTAACAATCCTACCAGAAAGGATGAGGAGGAATAGCAGTAATTTATTGTCAATTTTACCCCCAGAGTTAGTGGTTTCAAGAAAGGAAGGAGGTGGAGACATTGCATATTGAGCAGAGTTGGGGCCTCTGGAGGATAACGTAATCATAGGGGTTAGAATCCCTGTCTGGTAATTGTTACATAGGCATTGCTATGGGACCGGTTTGGATGGGGAAAACCCATAGACCATTCAGTGTTTGATGGTCCCGTCTTGGATTTAATTGACGTTCATTTGATACGCATCAACTTGTCGTAGATTGGAGTCATCAAATGAACTATGCCGTAGGGTGGTGGGCAGCAGACACGCCTGCATGATCTGCCGCTAGTGGACTGCTCCCCCCCTCGTCCTACGAAACAGGGTTTCCACTTCATGGACACCGGCGCGATGTGCAAGGTTGTCGTTGAAAGCTTTGGACACGTAAATTGAGCCGTTCAGCATTTCTGGGCATGTAGAACTACACTCTGTCGAAACCAAGGAAAATACGCTTACCGGCAGAGACTGCAGAATGGAAGCGAAGGAGTTGCCCGCCGAAGGATTACGCCATTGACAAATGGAACCATCCACCCCGTGCCCAGCATTGTTTCCAGAGAGCACAGAGAAGGTGGGGGCACCCGGAGAGTATTAATGTGGGGGAGGGAGGCCCGTTGGCCAGGAGGTGCGACAAGGCAGCAGCGACGAATCCTCTCGGGCAGGAGCCACCATCAAGCCATAACCAAGACACACTGGTACAGGTGCTATAACCCCAAAGATGGGTGGCAGCTACTCCCTAGTGGGATCTAGTTCCTTTGGGCAGCGTGTCTCTGGTGGGATCTACCTGGAGTGTTTTGTGGCTAGTGCACCCCCTGGGATTGGCTTGCCTGTTTCTGGGTGCTGAGTGTGGGTCCCGCAATGCAGACAAAGTAAACCATAGAGCTCGACACGTTGCTGACAGAGAGGAAGGTGCTTCGTGTGTAGACAATTTCCCATTAGCTGGCGTTATTGGGACTGTTCCACCCCCCTTGTCAGGAAAATTCACTTTTGGCCTGTTCCCTTTTTTTGGGGGGGGGGGAGAACCTTCTTTTATTGCTGCTGGCTCGGACTTTGGGGATGCCCCCTTCCTTGTGATATTTGAGGACCAGCTGAGGACTAGACCTGAGCAAGTACCATTTGCCCAAGCAAAAGGAGAATTATAATAAATCAAAGTATAACTGGAGTGCTGGGGAATCACTTAAAAATTTCTAACATGATGGTCCATGTTGAACTGCTGTGGGCCTGAAAACTAAAACACAAACAGCTCCTATGAAGGCAGTGTCGGCTGCAGCAAGAGCTGAGCGCTCCCAAAAATTCAGTCGAGGGTCAGCCGCAATCTCACGTCCCCTGAGCTCATAAGAGGATATGGTGGAGCATGGAGTGGAGGCTAGAGCCGGGGGTCCAGTCATGGAAAGTATTCCGTAAGGATGGTCGGAAGAAGAAGCAGGCCTGAGGGGGAGTCTGCTGCTCAAACAGTTCGATCTGGAGACGTGGACATTTCTAACGAAGGCAGCCGGACAATAAAAAGCAAAGACGAGGGGCCGAACCAAGAGGACACAAATGAAGTCACTACCAGTACGACCCAAGGAAAGTCTAAGGAGTATCCATTATTTATAAAACAAAAACAATCTTAACTTCAGCAATTACAGCACAAGTACAAGGGCCAGCCATCAATGAGTAATCTGGACTGTCACGAAGTGACCAATTTCTCACTCTACCTCAGAGTTTAGCGGAAAAAGAAAAATGGGGTCATCGATCTTTAATAAAGCAGAATGGTGCTTTAATGGACTTCCAGCCATGGCCTTTGGATTCCATCTCAGGGAAAGCTCCAGTTGCGGGGCAGCAAGAACAGACTCGGCAAGTACTAGAAGAATCATCAGAAAAACAGGAGCTATAAATGTTGCAGGAAGGAGGGGGTGTCACCCAATGTGACATTAAAACTATGTTACATCTTATTCCTGATGAAATACGCTAGCTTAAGGCAACACAAGCGAGGGAGATAGCATCCTGACATTATCGTCTATCAAAAATTGAAGAAGCAGTCTGTAGCTTTCCGCCAGAATGCAAGAGGCCGAATCTCGGAGGTCCCAGCTCAAAGATCAGATGAACATGATGCAGCATCTGCCTACTATGGAAACCTTACTAGAAAATAAACTCGAGGAGCTGGAAAATCATTCACAACGCTCCAACCTGCGTATGGTTGGGGTTCCAGAAGGATCCGAAGGCTCTCAAGTACTTCAATGGGTCGAGACATTTATTAAAAGCAATGTACTGCCAGAGTTTACAGGAGATCTTATAATTACAAGAGCACATAGGGTACCAGCGCAGCCGTACCCAAATTCATAGTTGCCTCGAACAATCCTAGTCAATTTCACAGATTTTCAGTCAAAGAACAGATACTTACTAGAGCCATCCAAAAGAAACAATTTTCAACTAATGAAGTACCCAGCTGTTGTATTTTTCCAACATGTCAGCATCTGCTGCTCGTTGTCGTAAGGAATTTGTCAAGCTTCTGTATTTGTTTAAGGCACAGGGTGCTCTGGCTGCTATTGCTCAGCAATCCAGGTAATGTGTTTTGGTGAAAGGGAAGTTTCATATGCTTGCAAATCTTGATGAAGCCTAGGAGCTGTCACAAAAAATTACTACTCAAAGGTAGATAAGGAATGATAAAAACAGGGGTGGATTTTTTTCCCAGTAACTATTTGATTAATAATGTGATGAGGGGGGGGGGGGATAGTCCACACAGGGTGCAATACCATGGCACCCAGCTGAGATCAAAATCAGGGGAGGGAGGCAAGAGGTATGGTGGGTAATTTCCCAATTGCCAAGGTTTTGGAGGGTCATGGGGGGATGGTGAGGGGTAGGGAGAATGAAAGAGAGCATAGGGGGTGGGGAACACGTTTAGCGGTAAAAATGAAAAAAGAGCAGAATCATAGAGGAAAAGGTAATCTTGAGGGGAAAAAACAAAAAATGTTCATGAAGATGCTTCAATCTCAAGAATGTTGCTTTCTGTTTTTACCCTTGAGGCGGGATGGCTCTTAAAGTACATATAGTATCGGTAAATGTAAATGGAGTGTCCAATAAGCAAAAATATGGTGGATTAATTAGATGGCTAACTTTCCTTTCTCCTCAAATTCTATTTCTTCAGGAAACCCATTTAAAAACAAATACACCAAAGCTTTTTAATCCCTAAATATTATTCTTAGGCATATTTTGCCTCTGCAGGGATGGCAATATGGGGGTAGCCATTTATTTTGGGCAAGGGATGTTTTTTTAATTTTATGAATTATTATTCCCCCGTAGAAGATGATCCCAAAGCTATTATAAAGATTAATGATTTTGTTAGAGGGGCGGTGGGTCCGATAATTTTAGGTGGGGATTTTAACTTTATTCAAGATTTGGAAAGGGATACTTCCAATAAAACAAAAAAACAATTGAAGCCTAAGACTAAAAAAGTATTGGATCTGAGGAAGCAGGATTACCAATTAATTGATCCCTGGCGCAAAGCCCATCGGGAAATGTCACAATTCACTCGCTATTCTCCCCGATTTTAGTCCACCTCTCGTATTGATTTCTTTCTTATTTCTTGTTCTCTTAACTGTCTTAACTCAGAAATTGGGGCTTATTTATTCTCAGATCATTCCTTGGTTAAAATCAAAATTGAAATCGAGGCAAGAAGGAAGGAGAAGTCCAGGTGGCAGATGGATCATCTTCTCCTCTCAAACCCCCAATGGGTGGAGAATACGAAAACATGGATAAAAGTGTTTTTTCAGGAGAATAAGGGCACCGCAGCACTCTTCTCTGTCTGAGGCTCTTTTAAGGCTACAATCCGGAGGGCAGATGGTGGCTTACATGGCCTCGCAGTTCAAAACTCAGGGGCACGCATAACTGAACTCCAACAGGCAGTTGATACTGCTTTAATGCAGAGAGATAGCTGTTCGGGACAGCGTTCAGTAGTAGAGGAGCAATCAACCAAAGCCAAGCAGGAGTTAAGAGAATTTTTTATTTTAGAGGAGATAAATAGTTTATGGATGTTTCAGCAGCGCCTTTATGAAGAAAGCCAGATGGTGGACCAATGATCTGCTTGGTCAAGCAGGGTTAAGCAGGAGGCCGCATTAATTACAGAATTGGAGGAACCAGGGACTGGGGCCTTGGTGGCCGATAAGGATAAGATCACAAACATTTGTTTTTAGAACATTATCATAAACAGTATGCAACAAAATATACGGCTTCAAATGAGGCACTAAGTCAATATTTTCATAGTACCAAGCTTCCGCAGCTATTAAATAGTCAGGGGGACGAAATAGCAGTTGAAATCACAGTAGCAGAAATAGAACGTGCCCTTACTTCAATGCCCTGTCGGAAGGCTAGTGGCAACGATGGCCTTCCAACTGAGTTTTATAAAGCATTCTCAGAAGAACTAATACCATTCTTGGGTGAGCTTTTAACTTCGTGAAAGCAGGAGGCGAGGTTCCATCTTCTTTTAGAGAATCTACTATAGTCAGCTTTGTCAAGAAGGGTAAGAATCCCAAAGATGTCAACTCATACATGCCGATTAGCCTGTTGAATGTTGACTATAAAGTTTTGATGAAAATTTGGGTGGATCGATTTATCCCAGTTGCGCAGAAGGTGATCCACAAGGACCAGACAGGATATTTGGTGGGGAGATCGGTGTCATCAAATACTGGGTTTTTAGTTCATGCACTTGATTTTTTGAACAATAACAAAATGCCTGCACTAATAATGTTGGGCGATGCTGAAAAAGCATTCGATCTTGTAAACTGGGATGCTCTTTTTTTATGGCCTTAGAAAGGTGGGGTTCCCTACATAAATAGCAAACATGTTATGGAATTTATATCAAGGGGCCCAGGCTCAGGTTTTTATAAATTCTCGCCTAGCAGGGAAGGTTGATATAAATCGGGGAACCCGGCAGGGTTGTCCCCTATCCCCTGTGTTGTTTACCTTTCTTATTGAACCACTGGCCGCTAGGATTAGGGATAATCTGGAGATAAACGCACCAATAGCGGGTATGCCCAAATTAAATCTGTTCGCAGACAATATTATTTTGTATCTTAGACCTGAAGGGCAGAATATAGAAATAATGTTGACAGACGTCACGCAGTTCAAATCAATTGAGGGATATAAAATCAATCATAATAGAACTGATATATTGTTACTTAATACCGGTTGCAAAATCCTCCCGCGTAATCTTTAATTGTAGGCTTGTTCCTCTGAGCCGTTTGGTACTTGGGGATATATGTAACTAATCGTTATGCGGAACTCTTCAAATTGAATTTTGAGGCAATGCTTAACATTTTTTTAAACTTACCAGATAGATGGACAATTCTCCCTCTTACATTAACTATCCGTGTTGCTCTTATAAAAATGTCTATTTTACCGTTATTATTTTTTTTAACAAATGTCCCGATAAAAATTAATATGTCTTATTTTAAAGAATTAGAAGTGACTTTTCGCCAATTCATTTGGAGTACGAAGGCTTCAAGGGTAAAATTTTCAGTGCTTCAACTTGATATTAGTCAATGGGGGCTGGCACTCCCCCAAGTTCGTACTTACTATGAAGCTTCTTTTGTGGATATAGTAGCTCGCTTCATTGACTGCAAGGGATCTTTGGATAGCTTGTTTCTGGGAAAAATGGTGCAGGAAACTGGATCTCAGATTCCGGCTTTTATTAAGACCACTAAGCTCCCCAAAAAAACTAGATATAAGACTATTCAGGAGTATGGTGTCAGACTTCAGTCATTTTGTTCTATGAAGACTTATTCTGCTGGATATGAGTACTTGAAGCTTTCTGAATGCAAAAGCTTGGGCCTCCACAACCAGAGTAGCCAGATACGGTTTTGGGAAAGTAATGGTTTTAAGGAGTTGGGCTATTTTACAGTAGGAGGGAGGTATATCAATTGGCAGGAGATCCAGGCTAGGTGTAGAGTGCGGTGTAAGATCTTCTTTTTAGGGTATCTCCAGATTATGCTGTTGCTGAAAAAGTATTACCCCCATCTAGTATAGCCTCAGTATCTGTACTGGCTGTTCTTTTTAGAACAAAGCTAAGGGGGTGGGAAATTGGTACAAGGGGAGTGCTCTATAGTAACAAGCATTCTAGATAAGATTACTCAAGAAACGCAATGCACTTTCTCAGAGTTTGAGTGGCAGGTGATTTCTCAGCATGGCAACAAGGCATTAGGAGCTGCAAATTTAAAAAAAATGTCATTTTCATCACGCTTGATGGCATATTATACCACTAGAGCATTACATAAAATGCATTCAGGAATAGAGGATAGATGCTTTCCCTGCCATCAATTGGGACAGGGTGGCTGGCTTCATATCTTTTTTACCTGCCCGGTTTTTGCCCAGTTTTGGGAGAAAGTGTTTTTCGCCCTTAGTTATGGCCTACAGAGAAAACTAGAACCAGAGGCGGAAATAGCCCTTTTTGGTTTAGTAGGGCAGAGGCAAAATTTCCCAATTTCTAAAGGAGAGGAAGCATTCATAGCAATATCCTCTCTAATGGCACAGTCTTTGATTCTTCAGAATTAGAGGACAACTAAAGAGCCAGTTTATCAAAACTGGCATAATAAAATTATTCGAACAAAAACATTTGAGGAAGCCTATGCAAAAAGGGTGGGTGCTACTAAAGATTTTCAGCTGTATGGAAACATATAGATAAAGTAGAAAGCCAAGTAGTTGATTTAAGCTAGATTTTACAAGTGTGACAACGGGGATTTAAGAATAATAAAACAAAAAGAACACAGCTAGTTAAAAGCACTGCACTTATCGATAACACTTTTGTTTGCCTGAATGTAGTGTGTTGACCAGGTATGATCAGGAGTGATATTTGAGTGGAAACAGGGCATTGGGTTATAGAATTAAGATCTAGGTCATTCTTGACGGGAAATAGTAAGGAAAGCACTTTATGGGAGTAGTATTTCGAATATCGGTCTTCCACATGGACTATTACTTCAGGCTAAGTAGGAATAGGAGATATAACACGGAAGGAATAGCAGATCTCAATTCTGCAAATTAAGAATAATTGTGTATAATGATGAAATCTATATCGCTGTCATATATACGATGTAATGGTCAATGCTAGGACTTTGTTTAAGGGTGATAAAGTGGTTAAATAAATAGAGCTGATGTACCTTATCGGGATTTAGCTCTTTTTTTAGTGGTAGGTAGGGATAAATGAACTTTAGGGGTAGTCATTTGCACAATCATTTATTGATATTATGTTTGTCCGAATTAAGATGGAGAATCCCAATTAGTAATACCAGGATTTTATATCATGAATAATTTATGTACAAGAGTGAAATAAGAATTGAAGCACGTTAACATGATGCTGAAATAATTTTTGGGGAGTTGTTACTCTGTATGATGATTTAGATCTTCTTTAATGGGAGATAAGAAGAAAAGCACTTTATGGGATCTGAATGCACAGCACTTTATCAATAGCACTTTATCTAGTCGGAATTTTGTAATTACTGTGTTTTAAATTGTTAGTTCAATAAGGATGAATTTGCAAAATGTTGGATCTACTTTCTAAGACAAGAAGAGGTATTTGATTCTACGAGCTATAAATAGTTATGTTTAATCGATTTTCGGATTATGTATGGGATGCAATGGTTCTTGTTATGATTCTGCTCACTAAAAAAAAAAGGAAAAAAAATCAAATGAACTATGCCAATAGGCAAAGGTTATTTACAGAGGGTTACCTGGATGAATATGAATTAGGGTTGCCTGAATGAATATGAAGTTCACAGCGCCAGCAACTTCCAAATAAATATATTGTGTAATACATTTTTTTTTTAAATTCCAGTGACACAAAGCAGAACTTTACATATTTTTAACGATAGTAACCTATCAAGCTCTCATGTGATTGGAGCAATGTCACGTTGGAACATAGGCATTCTCTAACAATAGGGGCCATGGCAGTGGGGTAATACAAAATCATACGCCCCCCAGAAGAATGTGATGAGGGGGCCCCTGAGTCTCCCATATCTCACAGCTATTCATTGACATTGGGATGATTCGGGGCCCCGCTGAAGGGTTGGGGCCACCCTTTGCGGGAGGGGGTCTGCATTATGCCCCTGGGTCCTGGCATTTTAGTATCAGATACAAAAGACAGTGGTGAATGTGTTACGGTTTGGCAGTGCCTCTGAGGAGGGGGTTTATATGGGAATGGTTGATGTGTGGCAGGTGAGGATTCTAAAAAGTGAAACTAGTTCTAGAAATTCCTTGTTCTCCTTTCCAGTGTTGCCTGAGCAGAGGCTCCGGTCAATGGAAGGGGGATTTTAATTCCAGTATTTGTTTCTGAAATCCAAAATATTGGTCACGATAGATGGGGTCACTCCAATTATTGACTTCTATCACTCTGAGGGCATTGCGATAGGTGTTTGTTTACCATACGACCACTACTTGTGTTGTTTCGAAGCAATGCTATCTTGATTTCAGAACAGGGTTTTCCTAGGTGGAGCGGGGCAATGTATTGAAAGTGCCTCTTAGGGGACCGGTGGGTGTCATGTAAGATAAGGTGAAATTGCTGATCATTTTGAATTTTTTGTACTTTTGGCAGGGAAATCACCAAAAACACCAGTAACATTTGATGCTCGCAAAATGATTTAGTGGCATTAGTTTGGTGAGTAGGGAACAGAGGGGTATCACGTGTTTTTGTGATTTTATTCTAATTTTGCCTATACAAGTATAATTCGACTAATGTTTGAGGGTTTGTACGCGTGTTTGAGGGTGCACTGTCTGCACTTTATGTAATTCTGACCAAGAAATAATGCTCTTTTTGGTAACATTGTAATCGGTAGGCTACTTACAAGACATCCTAAAAGAAATAAGTAATTTTGTAGTTTGGGCTTACTGAGATTTTGAATCATGGAGACAGAAACACCATTTGATACCAAGAGAAACAAGTCAAACACCAGTAGCGAGGACTTAACAAAAATGAGTAGGCGCTGGTGTTCAGATTGGAAAAGATCCACATTTTATTATTAGACTAGTTGTCTAAATAAAAGTTTAATTGATGAGTGTTGACAAAAAAAATCCATTTAGAAAATGGAACAGGTTGCAATGGAAATATTTGAAGTTGGGTTATATCTGCTTTTTGTTTTGAGTGGTTTTTCGGCTGCTGCGGAAACTTATCACAATCATTTTTCACTTGTTTGTCTGGCCAGTTCGTAAATTCAGACAGCATGAAATACTTTGCTCAGCTTCACATCTTGTATTAATCAAACAGTGTCGGTGAGACGTAACGCGTTTACATAATTTTGAATGAGGACAGCAATATCAAACTGTTCATGTACTCTGCATTATCAGCTTTATTTTAAATGTAGTGAAACTAGCTTTATCTAATGAAAATCACACAGTGAAATTAAATTAAATACGAATACATTCTTTGCAACGGTTGAGTGCCTAAATATATTTTCTTTCTATAGCGCATGTAGCCCAAACACATTGAGGCCTGTTCCCAAAGGCATTTCCAACTATGTAAAGTAATCCTCTTCACATATTCATTTACATATACTTAAATGCTTTTGTAAATTGGCCCTAAAACATATAGGGCCGGATTCTCAAACTACACTTTGTGGTACATTTTGTATTACTACAGAACGTACTACAAAATGCAATTCACAAACTACATGTGGAACTTTAGGACTCTGCATGCACTCCCTATACTTATGTTTGCAGAGCTCTACGGCCTGACTGTGGAGTCTCTGGGAGTGGAGACTTCGGCAAACATAGGTACAAGGAGTGCGGAGTCATACAACTCTGCACATAGTTTCTGAATACCGATAAACAGTAAAGTTACTAACAAGTTTAAATTTACCTTTGAGAATCAGGCTGTTGGGATGGGAATAAGATTGAAATATTCAAGAACCGTTCATCTGCAATTAGGACAAATAGATAGGACTTGGCTCTCTTTGCACTTTTGCCACAATGGAGTTGTTTCTTCAGAGCTGATTCACAATGGCATGCAAGAGTATGTAAAAGAGTACACCTGTAGCATTGTGTCCCATACTCATCAATGCTTCTGTGAATTAGCCCAATTGGTTTTGTTTTCTCTATATTATCTACAGTTGTATTTTGAGAAACTCATTATCTAAACACATTAAGAAGTCTTTGCAGCTCTGCTGCTGTAGCATCTACAATGACAGCATCATCCTCATGCATTAGGCATCTACCTCCTGCCATATCTAGCCTTCTGGAAACTGCTCTTGCTTCCAACATAAGGAAAATGTTGGACCTGGCCCTCTATGCAGGGTCATCCCCAAACGTTTTGGCTTCATCCCTCCTATTTCTGCTGAATTGGTTTTTGTTGGATTTAGGACTCTGTGCAGCTTTGGCATTTCTAACCAATGCTAACATGCTAACATGCTTGTGCTCTAGCCCTAAAATACAGTAAAATTGTCTTATATCTGATTGGCATATTTATTTTATTTATGAGTCCATTGTAGAGTGAGATACATATACCCAGGGCCTGTAAATGATGTGCTACTAGTGGACCTGCAGCACATGTTGTGCCACCCACTTAAGTAGCCCCTCAAAACACGTACCGGGTCTGCCTTTGCAGCCTGAATGCAGTTGTAAACTGACAATTCAACTTGGCAAAATAGCCCTCTTGCCAAGCCTTAAAATACTCTTTTATTGCATACATGTTACACCTAAGGTAGGTCCTAGGTAGCCCATAGGTCAGGGTGCATTGTAATTAAAAGGTAGGGCATGTACTTTTAAGTTTTACACGTCCTGGTAGTGGAAAACTCCTAAATTCATTTTTTACTACTGTGAGGCCTACCTCTCACATAGGATAACATTGGGTTGGCTTATTAAGTTTAATAAGTGCTAACGTTTGTTTGGGAACAGGTATGCATTTCACGTTTGGTGTCTGAGAATTATAATTAAGAATTCTCTTTAATGTTAAACTCAGATTTTAAGTAAACATTTTGAAAATGGCACTTTTAGAAAGTTGACGCTTTCCTGCCCTAAATTATTTGGTGCATGCAGCCTATCATGGGTCACATGACAGGGTGTAGTTGGCAGGTGGACTTTGTTTATTCCTCCCAGACAGTCCCACAATAGAGGGATTAGGTGTGCCTCAATCAGCCATCAACTGGCAATTTGGGGGTGGGCACAACCCCAGTTGCAACCGAATAGGCTGCACTCTGCATTCACAAAAGGAATTGTCACCACTGCATTTTTCATTCAGCCAGCTTGGAGCTAGAACAGGGGAGGCAGAAAACTTCAAGAGCTTCAAAGGGAACTCTCTAGAAACTTTTTCCACTTCAAAGGAGGCACCAAGTTTAAATAGTAGACCCTTAGACCCAACTCTTCAGTACACACCTGGGCCTGTGGAAGACTCAGAAGAAGGACTGCTGTGCTGCTATGCTGCAAGAAGGACTGCCACTCAGCTGCCCAGCTGTGCTACCCTGCTGCTTTGATGCCCTCCTGCATGAGTAAGAAGGACTGGACCTGCATTTTGGATCCAGGACCACCAGAGTGATTCTGAGGGCTAGTTGGCTGGTCTGCTGATCAGAGCCTCAGGGACAGAACAGGCTTTAACAACCTTGAACCAATCACCTAGACTCTGACAGCTGTGAGTTGTGCCCCCCAAGTTGTTCATCCCCAGTCCTGGTCCTTTGTGGGTCTTAAAGTGCTCTGCCAGTCTATCTGTGGACCCAGCATAACCAACACAGTGTGACACATCACCTTGCCAAGCTCCGCATCGGATCTGCTGCGTGATGCATCCCTGACACTGGACTTTGCATCGCAGCCCCGCAGCCCATTGGAACCGCTGCTTTGTGAGGCATCTTACAGGGACCTCACATCATCCACCACAGCTCCCCAGAACTACCACTGCACAACGCATCTCCTTGCAAGGACCTCACATTGCCCACCGCGCCTCCTTTGAACTGCCGCTGCACAATACATCTACACTCAAGGACCTAGCATTGCCTCTGCTACAAGATGCATCCTCGACGTGTTACTTTGCAGCACCCTGCAACCAGGATTTTAAATACTCTGTTCAGCGGGCCTAACTTGGTCCCCATAGCCCACCTGCACTCCATTGCAGTCAGCCTGAACTTGCATCTTTGTCCCGGTCCGGTGTGACCCTATAACCACAATTGGTGCTTTGTTCATTTTCTGTGCTGTTTTCATTTGAAGCTTTAAAATTGCATATTTCTGGTTCTACTAATTCGATTTTTGTTCTTTTGATCTTACATTATTTATTAAGGTTTACTCTATTTTCCTAAATTGGTGTGGGATTTTTCTTGTCTGGTGTTTTTAATTTATTACTGTTTGAAGTGCTGCATAAATACTTTACACATTGCCTCTATGTTAAGCCTGGCTGCTTTTGTGCCAAGCTACTAGATAAGCATAGGATAACGTGGAGTTGCTTGTGTTTTGTCCTAACAGAGACTGTGGTTGCTGCTTGAGTGGGGTTTCACACCCTTACCCCCTCAACCAGGAACCCAGGGGCATATTATCAACGTGATTTTCGCCGCTTTAGCGGGACTTTTTCCCGCTAAAGCGGCGATAATTCAATCGCCCTATTAGCAAGCTGTCGCTAACTGCTGTCAGCGACAGCTTCTAGGCGATAGCGACCGGGTTGGGTGCCGCTTTGCATGCCAGCGATATTTATCGCTAATGGCATGCAAAGTAGGCGTTCCCAACCTAAAAGCGACTGGAAACAGTCGCTAAGGTCGCTATCGCCTATTAGCGAGGCAGGGGAGGTGATTAACGAACCAGCGCTAAACACGTTTAGCGCTGGTTTGTTAACGCCTGGTCCAAACCTGACTTAGCCATGTAATCCAATGGGAGGTGGATTACATGGCTAAATCCCCCTCGCCCTATCACCAAACTAACACTGGTCACAGTGTGAATATCGCTTGTTTTCAAGCGATATTCACACTGTTCTCCAGGGTTTCTATCGCAATGGAGATAAGCGTTGCTGATAGCACGCTATCTCCACGATAGAAACCTGCGATAGCCAGCAATAATTATCCTAGCGCTAAGTGCGCTTAGCGATAATTATCGCTGGTTATTGCTAATAGGCCCCCATGTTTCTTACAGAAAGTAATTCTGCTTTGAATAGTAAGAAGAGAAGGTTGTTCGAAAGCACAGACTTGCCTGGGTAATTTCAAAATTATACACTTTTCTGAGTGAGTTATCAGATATACCTCCCTGGAGCCCAGGTTTAAGAAAAATGATCTCTATCATTAATTATCATTAATGGGCTATTCTCCATTAGCCCATCTTACTCCAGAGCAACAGTGAATCCTCTCTGTCAAAAGCTGCCTAGGTCCAAAAGACCTTTTGTGTTGACTGCCTTCACCTTTTTAAGTCCAAAGTCCTGACTGACCATTGTATATCATGAAGTAGAAATTCCTAAATCTTGAACGTTAGGGACCTAATCATGAAACAAGTCAGAAGAGCAGGGGCGGAGGTCTCCGCCTCTGCCTGAACTATTTTCCACCTACTTGCTTTTCTCCAACATTCCCTGGAAAGCTGTATGAGGCACAGGTTTCCAGGTGTTCCCCTGGTAGGATCAGGTGGCTTTTGCAGGGGGCTCCTACATCCTCTGTGAGTTCTCCATTCTTCATAGCGGAGAACTTCATAAAGGGGGAATAGGATCAACTGTGGAAATTCACATTCTTTTCTTTAGGGGAAAATACATTTCCCTGAAAGAATCCCTTATTTACACCCCATCAAATCTTGGAGTAATCTGTTCCCCTTCACTACCAAGAAAGGGAGTTATTCCAGGCTTCTAGTGGAGTAAATCTCTGACCATTTAAAGGGTGGGGAAAAGTGAGATGCAAGTTTGGGAATGGCTGAAATTAGTTTAAATTTTTACGTCAGGTTTTCTTTCCAGAGAAAACCGTTTCCATTTTGCTAGAGTAATTGCATAAATACCTGAATGGTTGATTTCTTCTTTACAATTTTTAATTAGCATGCAGTATGTTTTGAAACTTGATAATATTTACTGTGGCTTGCAGCTCCTCCTACTGTCACCTTTGAAATGCTCATGATAACAAATGTTCTTTTCATGGTTATTGAGTAGGGCAATGCCATCACACTTCCTTAGAATTATTAACATGATCCAGGCCCACAAGGTTTATTGACTCAACATTGGAAGTGGTTTCACAATGAGCACTTGTTTTTCTAAACACAAACTCTGTTTTTGAAATATAGTCCTTATATCAGATGTGGCAGGTGGAATGCTTCAGGATTCATAATTAGTGTGAAGTGCAGTCTCAGACCTAATGTGAGCTGTAACATAATATTGATGTAAAAAATATTGCAATACAAAAATATTGTGGTCCTAAATATTGACTTTAAGTACTTAGAATGTGAAGAACAAAAATAGCATCTACAAAACGTGTGTTCCAGACTGTCAACATTACATATGTCAGTATATCTATCTAAAACTATTTAAATGTATAATAACTCTAAAAAAGAGTTATTTACCTATAAATTACATATATGTATGTATGTGTGTATATATTATCTACTGGCGGTCGCCAGTAGATAGTTATAGTTACAACCTATTATCCATAGGAAATCCGCGACATTCTATTTGAAATAACTCTCTTGCCGGTTGACGTATCTTCGCAAAATTTTCAAACTTTGTGGCCCGCTCCGGTCCGCTCCTACCCTGAAAGTCTCGGGGGATTCGTCAAGCGGGGGCCGAGAAAAAGGGGGGTCCCAAAACGCGTTTTCCCCATGCATTTTTCCATAGGAAACTTTAGACACGGCTACAGCCCGAACTGCTGAACGGAATTACACCAAATTTGGCAAACAGGTAGTTCTTGGTTCAGAAAGAACCCTTTTGTTAAATGGTGTAAATCCGTTCAGTAGTTGCTGAGAAAATGAAAAGTAAAAAGTTAGTGATATCTATGGCCGAGTAGGGTCCGCGTACCCTCAGCGCACCCTGAGCGCACCGTCCCGATCACGAGCTGCATGTTAATTGGCTGTCAACATTCCGATTCAGGAAATGTTGGCAGCCATTTTGTCCCTCGGTAGAACCGAGGGACAGAAACAAGTGCGCAAAGCGCACAAAGGGGGCAGGGTAGAAACACCCTGACCCCTAGGTTTGCTCAGGGGTCCCACAAGGACCCCCTGGGCAAAAAAAAAAAAAAATTTTTTTAAAAATCAGCAGGATGCGCTCAGGGTGCGCGAATCCTGCCGGAAAAAAAATCGAAGCGCGGGCTCCCGCGCTCGATAGTTAATTGGCCCCGGGTGGGCCAAGTCCCGGGGGCATGGTGGGGGGGATAATTTAATGTGTGGGGGCCTCAATTTTTTTATACATTATAAAACCTGTGTGGGGGCTCCAGCCCCCACACGCCCGGGACCGCCACCTCCCCGGGGCACTGAACATTTTAATATGGGGGTCCGTTACGGACCCCAGAGCCCCGGGGACCACCACCTCCCCGGGCTGTGTACTGAATGGGAGGGGACCGCGCGGCCCCCTCCTGGAGCCCTTGATGGCCCTGGGGACCACCACCCCCAGGGCCGGCTCCTGCAGTGTCCCGGGGTGCCTACCCCCGGGACACTGTAGTTTGCTATGGCAGGACGGGAGCCTCACGGCTCCCGTCCTGTCATAGCAAACTGCTTTGGATATTGGAAGAGAGAGCAGGAAACCTGCTCTCTCTTCCAATATCCAAAGCAGATTGCTTTTCCACATGGGGAGCTGCATCTTAGCAGCCCGTAGGCCCCGCCCCCTTCCTTCACCACTCTGCAAACGCGCCCCTGGCGCGTTTGCAGAGGAGGAACGAATCCCCTTGAATACTGGGGGTCCCTGGGGGCCAACTAGCCCACCAGGAACCTCCAGTATGTGCCAGGGGGCTGCCTTGCAGAGAGGTGTACAGAGGCCACGCCCCTTTTACACCTCTCTGCAACGCAGCTCTGTGGCACTTTTGGAGGTATATGGTGGGCTAGTTGGACTCCGGGGACCCTCAGGATTCAAGGGGACTTAATCCCCCAACTTAAAACGCACCACGGGGCGCGTTTGCACAGTGGTGAAGGGAGGGGCGGGGCTTCAGGTGACATGTGTGCAAACAGGCCCCGTGGCGCGTTTTAAGATGGGGAATTAAATCCCCTTCAATCCTGAGTGTCCCTGGGGGCCAACTAGCCCAACAGGTACATCCAGAAAGCGCCACAGAGCTGCGTTGCAGAGAGGTGTAAAAGGGGTGTGGCCTCTCTACACGTCTCTGCAACGCAGCCCCTGGCGCATATTGGAGGTTCCTGGTGGGCTAGTTGGCCCCTAGGGACCCTCAGGATTCAAGGGGACTTAATCCCCCAACTTAAAACTCGCCACGGGGCGCGTTTGCACAGATGTCACCTCAGGCCCCGCCCCTCCCTTCACCATTGTGCAAATATTCTTCTAAAATCATCCGAAATACGAATTCCGATTTACTCACCTGTTATAAGGAGAGACCTCAGTGCTGCATCTTTCAGCCCAGTACTGGTCCTGAAAAGTAATTTTAACCGTACTTACCAGTAACTTGAATTTCCTTCCATAGGATATCATTGCCTTCTTTTTGCTGAAAAAGTTTCTAAGTGTTGATTTTTGAAACATACAAATATTCCTCTAAAATCAGCCGAAATACGAATTCCGATTTACTCACCTGTTATAAGGAGAGACCTCAGTGCTGTATCTTTTAGCCCAGTACTGGTCCTGAAAAGTAATTTTAACCGTACTTACCAGTAACTTGAATTTCCTTCCATAGGCTAACATTGACTGGTTTCACTTGGAAATTCTTCTAAGTGTGGAGTTTTGGAACTTTAAAATATTCCTCTAAAATCAGCCGAAATACGAATTCTGATTTACTCACCTGTTATCAGGAGAGACCTCAGTGCTGCATCTTTCAGCCCAGTACTGATCCTCAAAATTAATTTTAACCGTACTTACCGGTAACTTGAATTTCCTTCATAGGCTAACATTGACTGGTTTCACTTGGAAATTCTTCTAAGTGTGGAGTTTTGGAACTTTATAATATTCCTCTAAAATCAACCAAAGTACGAATTCCAATTTACTCACCTGTTATCAGGAGAGAACCCAGTGCTGCATCTTTTAGCCCAGCACTGACCCTGAAAAGTAATTTTAACCGTACTTACCAGTAACTTATATTTTCTTCCATAGGAATCCATTGTCTGGTTTTCAGCAGAAAAGTTTCAAAGTGTCGATTTTCACAAACTACAAATATTCCTTAAAAATCGCCTGTATGACTTAAACACATTCTTTCAACTGGTTACAGGAGATGCACCAGTGCTGGAACCAGGATCCAACACTGAGTAACAAAAAGTAACGATAACAGTTTTTACCTCCTAAGTGAATTTCCTTCCATAGGATAACATTGGTCATTCTATGAGAAAAAGTTTCTAAGTGTCAACTTTTAAAATACAATAATATTCCTTAAAAATCACGAGTGTAACCAAAACGCTTTTACTCAACTGTTTACAGGAGATGTGCCAGGACTGAATCTAGGATCCAGTCCTGTGGTTAGAAAAAGTAATCCATAAAGTAACTAATTGCATTTAACTAGAAATTCACATTGAGCTGAATGTTGCATTGTGTTTGAAAATGTGTTGCCCATTGCAACAACTGTAACTACTGTACTTAAAAGTCTATTGCCTATGTGCAAAGTATTTAAACTAAAGTAATTCATTCTGAGAAAGTATTTTTTGTAATGTAATGTATAATGTAATTACAATGTAATTTAAAAAATAAAATATGTTATATAAAATTGTTTCTAAAAATGTAGTAAATCAGTATTAAAAAAATTTATATAACAATTAATACATTTAAAAATTGTCATTTACAAAACCTTTGAAATTCACTGAAAAAACCGTAGGTTTCAGACATGTTATAGTTACAAATTAGCATTTAAAAAACCTTTGAAATTCACTGGGAAAACCATAGGTTTCAGGGACGTTATAGTTACAAATTAGCATTTAAAAAACCTTTGAAATTCACTGAAAAAACCATAGGTTTTAGGGACAGTTATAGTTAGTTGGACATTGCACTCGTACAAAACCCGTGAAATTCCCCCGTTATAGTTAGTCCAGCTAACTATAACTCGCGCCCCCGCAATGCACTGCTGATGACGTCACATATTACATCACTCATGACATGGTCAGTGACATCACTGATGACATCACTGATGACATCTCAAATGACATCACTGATGACATCATCCATGTGATAATTTCATGCATCTTCTCACACCCTAATATAACCTTTGATACACCCACTCTAAATTACAGAATGCCATTCGCAAAACCATAGACACTCCAACACCAATAACTACATACCCACACACTGATTCTTAGGTCTACGCACACATTCACTCACTCACCCGTACAGTCACTCATACTTACGGTCACTCAGTACAGGACTATCATATGCACTCATACTCCTATATAGACACTCAAACACCGCCACTCATCCATAGAGGTACTCACACACCTAGTCAGTCATGCAAATAATTAAACACACTACCATTTACTCACCTATACAGTTATACACACACCAGCTCACTTACTCATACAAATACTAGCACATTCTTACGCTCTTATACAATCACTGATACAAGCACACACTCATCCATACAGCCACTATCACAATCAGTCACTCTCGCTTATAGCTATTTATATACTCCAACACACATATATACTGCCTTTCACATATGTAGTTACTCACACATGTACCACTGGGACATACATTCACTCACTAACACACTCTTACACACACTTACCCACCCATACAGTCTATCACAGATGCACTCTTGAAACCATCCACCCAGTGAATCACTCACTCACACATCTATGCACAGAGTCGCACACACCCCTCCCACACAAACACTCAGGCACCCATACAGATACTCACACAAGCATTCAATAACTCAAATAGACACTCATGTAGCTATTCACAAAGACATGCAGCCACTTACACAGCAACAGACAGACGGATACAGACATTCACCCAGTTTAGTCACTAACCCATGCATTCAGTAAGATACGTTAAATCACTCACTTATACAGTGAGTCACGCACCTACTAAATCATCCATACAGACACTTACACACCCACTCATTCTTCAATACGTCTTTTCATATATATATTAAAAATATTTAAACTTTAGAGAAACACACAGTCACTGGATGATGTCATCAGTGATGTCATCAGTGATGTCATTTGAGATGTCATCAGTGATGTCATCAGTGATGTCACTGACCATGTCATGAGTGATGTAATATGTGACGTCATCAGCAGTGCATTGCGGGGCGCGAGTTATAGTTAGCTGGACTAACTATAACGGGGGAATTTCACGGGTTTTGTACGAGTGCAATGTCCAACTAACTATAACTGTCCCTAAAACCTATGGTTTTTTCAGTGAATTTCAAAGGTTTTTAAATGCTAATTTGTAACTATAACGTCCCTGAAACCTATGGTTTTTTCAGTGAATATATATATATATATACATATATTTACACACAGACTGTCATAAGCGATGTCATGAGTGATGTCATTTGAGATGTCATCAGTGATGTCATCAATGGTGTCACTGACCATGTCATGAGTGATGTAACATGTGAGGTCGTAAGCAGTGCAGTGCGGGGGCACCAGTTATAGTTAGCTCAGCTAACTATAACTGCTGATTTTTCTGGTTTTGTGCGTGTGAAATCTGAGGCTAACTATAACGTCCCTGTAACCTTTGGTTTTTACAGTGAATTTCTAAGGTTTTGTAAATCTATTTCCTAACTATAAGAGCCCTGTAACCTTTAGTTTTTTCAGTGAATTTCTAAGGTTTTTCAAATGTTAGTTCCTAACTATAATGTCCCTGTAACCTTTGGTTTTTTCAGTGAATTTCTATGGTTTTTAAAGTAGCAATGGTGTTTGCAGAGTGGTGGGGAAAGGGGGCAGGGACTTTGACCAGCTCTCAGCAATTCCACTGTGTAGGACTTACAGAAAGTACCAGGAGGGCTTCTTGGTCCTCAAAGTCCCTAGCACCAAGATAACTTCATTCCCCAACCAGTAGTGTGCCAGCAAACACATTTGCAGAGTGGTGTAGTAAGGGGGCATGGCCTACGCAGACCTCTTAGCAAACTCACTGTGTGGGACTTGCTAGAGGAGACAGGAGGGGGTAGTTGGCCCCCAATGACCCTCAATAGCCAAGAGAAAGCCATCCCCAACTAGTACTGTGCCAGGAGGTGTGTTTCCAGAGTGGTGGAGAAAGGACATCCTTGATGATTGCACAGGTAGTGCCTGCGTGATTCTATGAATGCCATTGCCAAAGACACGCTGCGAATATTGGGTGTTTTTTACAAAGTGTAAAACACATATATAGACACATTTTACATAAAGTTCCAGTGTAGCTATTAAGTAAGCCACTAATTCAACTTTCCCCTTTGTCTGCATTTGTCAAAATAACTACATCAAAATGCATTTTCTTTCTTCACAGCAACACCGAAGGTCGCAATGACATCAGTAGTCACAAATACAAATGACAAAATGTAAAACAAATATTTAAGCATATTTTACACAAAGTTTGAGTCTAGCTGTTTAGTAACATAATGGTTTAACTTTATTTTAACTACACATTTAATAAAAACAACAATTTCAAAAAATTACTTTTTACATCTGAACTCATGAATAGAACATAACTACAAAACACCCATAAAACTACCCATTCTTACCCAAACTTAACAGGAATGAAAAACATCCCCAAAACTAGTACAATGCACACTCTGTGAAAAGATCCACTCTAGAGGGACGAACAAAACATATTCATGTGAGATGACTTCCATGGTCTATCATCTTAAAACTTAACATAGAAAACATCTCTAACTGGCAATCAAGAAGAGGGAAGCTGGTGGACCATCTACATCAGTGGCACCAGCAACAATTCCCACCCATAAAGTCGTTTGAAAGGTGCAGACTACTGCAACAGATATGGCTCCAGAGTTTTTAAGAATGGCCACGTACAAAACCACACAAAAAAACAAATTAAAAAACAAAACAGAAAATCATGTCACTGAGAAATAAAGCAATATCATTGGATAATACACTTTTCAACAAAAAAAATAAAAAGAACATGCCCATTTATCTATTTTGAACATTCTTAAAGAGGAGTTCATAGTAAGCAGATTTGAGCAATGCACAATATCTACCAAGACATTATTAATAGGTACAAATAAAAAATATTTTTGCAGGACTACGTCCATTCTTCACCATCTAAAAACATACCAAAGCAATAGTGTAAAAACAGCAAGAGGCAACGGAAGGCTGAAGGACCCTGAACTTCAATACCAGCCACAACAACAATGGGGCAGAGAGTCCCTTCAGATGTCCAATCTCAACTTCCATATTTGTCTCCACAGTTTTCCCGGATGGCATCATACTACATGGATTGTGGAGCTGTAGTGAGTGTTGGAGAGCAGTCCATAAGAGTAATTGGCAATGCTGAAAAGAATCATAAAGGTGAATTTTTTTTTAATTTGTACATTAGCAGGCATTTTATTATCTTACAAAATGGGTATCTAATAGCTATGCATTGTGCATTTTATTATCTTCTAATTTATTGTAACACTAGTTACATATAACTTGCCGAATGGACAAGTCAAAGTGTTCCTCTACAAATAAATACACAGCTAACTTTTGCCAGTTATCATTATTTACTTTTTCACTTTTTAAAACAAGTCACCAGTCTGTGTCTAAATCTTCTAGTGAGTGCATCGACAACATATACAAACATACCACACTGTGTAAAATTATATAATCTCTTCTTCAAACTTATCAACTGTAATATCTGTGTCCTGTTCTACAACTCCTCCTCTTAACAACTCTTCATTTTCCCTAGAATCCTGCTGAGGACCAAAGAAACGAAACTGCACATCATCACAAACCTTTTCTACATCTGCCACAGTACCATACAAAAGTGCTCTATTCATTTCTCCTAAACATAAAGAAGGAGTTTTCACATAGTACAGCCTCCTAACTAAAGTTCGCATTGTTGAGTGGTGTACAACTAACATTCTGAAATGATGAAAAGTGCTTTGGCACACTTTGTTTGATAAACAAGCTAGTGAGTGTGCCTGCAAATTTGTATGCTTTCTAATCTTGCACGGATCCAATCCTTGTAAAGTACTTATTTTCTGTTTTAAACTTCACCTTCAAAAGATATGTAGAAATGTCCCTAATATATCAATGAATGGCTGTCGAATACTACAAACACTATTACAATTCCATTTCTATACAGGCGCCTGACTCCGCCTTCTATGTAACTGTTCTCCAATAACTTGTTCTACATTTGTAGGTAACATCACCTCTTTCGCTATAGGAGTGCTATTCTTCATTTCATAATATTGATGAAATTGGGAGACCAAATATACCCTTGGAGGTTTGGGTAAAGACTAAATAACAGGTAATGGTGCCTACAAGGGTTTTTTTCTTCAAATAGAATTCACATACATTTTTCACAAACAACTTATAAAGGCCCTAATCAGTGGTCACAGATATATTAATTCATAAAATCAATTGCAGCAAATTATAACAGAATAAATCTAAAAGAACAGACAGGCGGGTGTTTACTTTTCTAGTACAAAATTATGTAATTAAATAATATGAAGGTAGGGTACAAAAACAGTTCACAAAAACAAAAATGACCGAGATCCTAAGTTTTTACAATAATCTTGTCTCATGATCACTTATGTAAAGACCCATTTCTTATATTACTTAAAATATGGAGATCTTCATTAAAACACAATGATTGACTTCTATATAACAATGTAGATGAAAATGGGTGGCCAATGTCGATGTTTTGGTCTTTTCTTGTAAAGTATCTAGAAGACCATCTTCAGGACTAAAGGTTCAGGTGTAGACTGAACACCCTTGAATTAAAAACGATGCCAAAGTTATAGGCAAGTCAAAAAATGCTTTTTCTATGGAAACTAGGTCCTAACTATAACTACCTACTGGTGACTGCAAGTAGGTAATATATATATATAAAAAACTAAAGGTTAATCTTAGTTATAGTTAGGAAAACTTATTTTCCTTATACAAACCATATTCAAACCACACAAACTTTAAAAATTATAAAGTTATATTTATAACTTTCATTTACAATTTATCCACCACCTTCAAATTATTATAAGTAGCGGACTTCATTAATCACTCCTTTCAGCTCGCTAACCAGACAACACTAACTATAACTCGCCACTGTACCATGCACTTTTGTGACAAATAATGTCATTTGAGAAGTTATAACTGTTGTCATGAATGTCATGATTTCACATGCTATATGTGTTGTAGTATGCAAGGGTAGAAACACTGCATGGAAAAAGCATGAATTATAGTAATGTAGTGTAGCGAGTGAGGTGTACGACTAGTAATTTGAAAGTGGTGCATAAATTATAAATTGAAGTTATAATTATAACTTTACAATTTTTAATATGTGTGTATGCTAGCCTGCTAGTGCCCCCTGGCTGTGGATCTGGTACGGGTTGTGGCAGGCCTCCACTTCACAACTGCAAGGTGCTGCCCCCAGAAGTGTGTGGTCTGATTTGAGTCCCATGGCCTGTTATTGGAGCCACTGCCCTTTCACAAAATAGCCCCTTGTGCATTATTTTGGACTGTGCGAACAACTCTGCTTATCATGGAGAAAACTGACACTAAACAAATGAAATTGCAGTTTAAAAACAATTGCCTCACAAGACAAGAAGATACAGGGTTGCAGTCCACGTCTTCTCCAGAGTGCCCTGAGACTGATCCGCAACAGGAGATTCATATAAAAGAAATCTTAGTAGATGTGCAGTCAAGTCTCAAGACCATAGATGCCAAGCTTAACTTCCTCACAAATCGTTTATATCAGGTCAAACAACGAGTGGATAAGCATGAGGACCATATTGACCATTTAGAACACTGCGTATCTGACACAGATGATGCGTAAGTGGAAGCTAGGGAGCAACTATTTAAAATGGATAAAGTGTTGTAGGTGATCAAGGCCAAGAATGAAAATCTTGAGGTGAACTCCCGGCGCAATAATCATCTAATCACAGGCATCCCAGAATCCACAAATATCGCTAAAATGGAGGATCATGTCGAAACCATGCTTTGTGATCTCTTTGGGGATAGCTTATCCACAGTATTCATTGTGGAACGTGCACATTGTTCACTGGGGCCTAGATCCCTCACGTGTGTGCCGGCCTGCCCCATAATAGCACGCCTGCTAAACTATCGAGACTGACTTGTAGTCCTATGGCAGGCACGGAAGCGCTGGTCCATCCAGTTCCAGGGAAATACCATATCATTCTTCCCGGATTTCACGCGGCTGTGCAGGTGACCCATCGTGAGTTTCTGCCAGCCAAACGACATCTTCAGAAAGCGGAGATTTCCTATGCCATGACCCACCCTTCCACATTGAAAGTATCTTGAATGGGTAAACAACACTTCTTCCAAAGACGCTAAGGCAGCTTTAAAAATTTGCTAAACACACCACCAAGAATAGGGACCATCCAAGCTCATCGCTGCACGCTGCAGATAAAATGGGTTGAGTGACAATGACTGATCTCGTCTCATCTTACAGTCACCTGGCAAGACTTTCTTGTGCTTTGTTTTAACCTCTACGCTGTCAGCTTAACCAGTTCCGTCTCAGTTTTGGAGTATGCGGTTGAGCCTGAGGCACCCTCATGTTCATGTTGTTTCATATTATACACTGGGGTCCACAACTTGAATACCTACAATATAGCCCATTGACATCGCCGGCTTGTCTACCTTGCCATTTCTGGTGGGGGTGTTTCTCCCAGATACCCTCCGCCCTCAAGGATGATTCCCATTAAAATGTTTCAGTTGTGGGTTAATTCTTTGTGGGGAAGGGTGGGGAACTTATCTCAGCCTAATTGGGGGGTTGGAGTAGGTGGGAGGGTGGGAACGGATCAGGAGTGCACAGTTTCACATTTACTTCTATATTTTGATTTGTATTTTCTTTCGCCGCACTATTCCTTTTCCTCACATTGCTAAAATTGTACATTATATACATGTCACAACCTTTTATTGGATATATGATCTGATGCTACACTTTTATCATAATGTCTAATGTTTCATTCCTCACATGGAATATTCGCATACTAAATGAATACAGTAACACACGCCTCAATGACGCCTATTTAAGCAGACAAAAAATAGATATCTGTTTCTAGCAGGAGACTCATTTGAGTACTCACTCGTCACTTGGCCTACGCACCCAATACTGGGGGGAGGTGTACTCCGCAGCATACTCTAATTTGACCAGAGCCATTGCGATGTTACTACGTAGAGAAGTTCCTTGGCATCTATCTCAATCCCTGATAGACCCTGAGGGGAGATATGTTTTGCTAGCGGGCACCTTATATGGATATCTATGTTATGATATGTTATGTTATTATCATTTATAAAGCGCGAACTGCTACCCGAAGGTGTCCTGGCGCTACCTGAAGTCATAGAGAGATCCTGAGTCAAGAGGCAGAAAGATAAAAACCTAAGACTGTGCGGTAAAGAGCCAAGTTTTCAGAGCCTTTCTAAAGGCCAGCAGGCTTGGCAGGGATCTCAACTGCAGCGGAAGGCCATTCCATGCCTTGGCTGCGCTAACCACAAAGCTTCTTCCACCCCAATTGGTCTTTTTTGCAAAGGGCACCGATACAAGTTTAGCTTCCGTGGAGCGTAGACATCTAGTTGGTGTGTACCATTGGGATTGCGTAATGAGATGGTTGGGCCCGGTTCTATGAAGGGCTTTGTGTACTATACACAGAGCCTTAAATTGTACCCGTTTTCGCATCGGCAGCCAGTGAAGTCTTTTAATCTCTGCTGAGATGGAGACATGTTTTGGGGTGCCGGACAGCAATCTGGCCGCTGCGTTTTGTAAAAGTTGCAGTTTATTCATCAAACCTTCCTGGATGTTGAGATATAAACTGTTACAATAATCTAGTCTGGACATCACTAGAGCGGTGATCACTAACTGACGGCTATCATTAGGTAAAACATGTATGATCTTCTTGCAAGTTTTTAATATGTAGGAGGTGGATGAGACTACTGCATTCACCTGATACTTGAGGTTGAGCTTATTGTCTATCCAGACTCCTAAATTCTTTGCCTTTTTGACAGGCGTGGGAGGAGGGCCTAGTGTGTCAGGCCACCAAGTCGAGTTCCAAAAGTTAGCATCATTGCTAAACAGAACTACCTCTGCCTTACTAGAATTTAGTTTTAGACAGTTTTGGGCCATCCAGTTGCCCACTGCTATCATGCAGTCGTGAAATCTGGCTGCCGTTCCCTGCAACTCTCCTGGCCTTAATGACACTACAATTTGGGTGTCGTCTGCATATGAGGTTAAATTGAACCCAAATGATTCAATCAAGGGAGCTAAGAGCGACACATAAATATTAAAAAGTGTTGGGCTCAAAGACGACCCTTGAGGGACCCCACAAGGCAGAGAGAAAGGTTTGGATGAGAATTCGCCAAGGGTGACTGTCTGTTGTCTGTCTGAGAGGAAAGATTTAAGTAATTTCCATGCTGAGCCCTGTACTCCGATCTCTCGCAGCTGGTCCATCAACAGGGCGTGATGGACCATATCGAAGGCTGCAGAGAGATCCAGCATAATCATGTCTGCTTTTCCTCCACGGTCGAGTGTAGTCCTAATCTCCTCTGTAGTTTTAAGTAACGCAGTTCCATGCTATGACCACTGCGAAAGCCATATTGAGTAGAGTCAAGTACCTGAGCTTCTTCCAGGAAAGCGCTGAGTTGTTCATTCATAATTTTCTCTGCAATTTTCGCCGGGAGAGGGAGTCTAGATATGGGTCTAAAATTAATCACATCACCGGGATCCAGACTCGGTTTTTTAAGCAGTGGTAATATCAATGCCTCTTTCCACAACCTGGGAAAATATCCCTCAGTAAACATTGCATTTATAATGTGGGTCAGGGTAAGGACCACAGATTTGGCTGCTAATTTTAAAAACGAGACTGGGCATGGATCCGAAGGTGATCCCGTTTTCACTTTCAAGAGTGCATTTGAAATGTCCAAGGTGGTTTTTGCAGTGAATTGGACTAGTTTTAACCCAGTACTTGTTTCTATTTCAGAGTCCAGAAGATCTTTAGTAGGGATCGTGTTCCCAGAGCCAGTAAAGAATAAGAAGATGACATCCACTTTATCAGAAAAAAAAATTGCAATTTTGTCGCATAATTCCTGACTGGCCTGAATAGGCAGAGGGGCTGGATGCGCGAAGGCATTTACCGTTTTAAAAAGTTCTTTAGTAGAATTTTTAGCTTGTTGTATACTTCCTAGGGTGTCCATAAACAGGCTTTCTAGAATCATGTCCTTATATAGGCACAATTCGCCTTGCCCTTATATAGGCATAAAATCCCAGCCCTTATTTAGGCATAAACCGTGCACTCCAAATACAGGCATGGTCTTCGACATCCGTCCACCCTAACGTCACAACGAGTTCATGAAAAACAGACCCTTAGGCAGCGGGACTTTCCCTAGCCCAGGACTATTGATTTCTTCAAGGACTCATATATTATGCATGAACCATTATTTCTTAGGGGTTCATTCCTGACGTCTTCCGCTGTCCGACTCACGTCAATGCTAACATTTTCAGGTATAAATATACCTTCCCAAACCCCTGTAAATCAGAGGAGACCTCGACTTCAGAGGAGCCCGATTCCCGGCTGGACGCACTGAGAAGACGCTGTCATTCCTGCACGCAGAGAGTCCAGCTTCCAGTGATCTGACTTCCCTTGCGGGGTGTTGGAGTTCGAGTCTGGCAAAGAGATTCCTACCTCTCTCATTCTTCAGGTATGGAGCTGACTAGAACCTAGAGGGACTCTTGGCATACTAGACTCTTGGCATACTAGGCATACTAGACTTAACATACTCTTAGTATACCATAGTAACGAATACTTCACCTACTTCTTCCCTCTTCCTACACCTAGGTTAGGTTAGGTACATTGGGGTAGAACTAGCTTAGCAATGCATCGTATGAGTACTCGCATTTTTAGGCTGTGTCATTTTATATAAATGCATATATGCTGAAAAGATAATGCTAACGCAGTATTATTTATTTCTACTGCTCACTCTGTACATTATTTATCTCGCATACTGTCTTGTGATCGTAACAGCACATTTAACTTACACCAGAAACAAGACTGTTCAATAAATCTTTTATTGAAATGCCCGTCTGTTATTTCTGTGTAACTTTGAGAGTAACTAGACATGCACGACTGAGCTGAGTGAAATAGTTATCTATTGTTTCCACGACTCTGGGACACGTTCTGATTCTAAAGGGAAACACAGTGGTCATGTTTTGCGGCTGCCAGAAACTATTCCCTTCTTGTCGTCAAGGAGTTTCTAGTGGCCTCTGAGCTAGCTGGCACAAGTAATTAAGTTTAATATACTCGATAGGGACATACCGACCTTAGTCCTATGTCAAACCTATAGGATATATTATTCCAATGCGCAGAGCCTATTAGGGAAATAGGAGCTACACTACAAGCTAAGTTGATTTTCTTCACAAAGAACTCTTGCTTTGTTTCTTGCAGCATCTTTTTATATTGGGCTAATCCATTTTTATATTCATGTTTTTCTTTATCCTTATACTCCCTCCTCCACGATCTCTCAAGATGCTTACAGACCAGTTTCAGGTCTCTGAGTTCCTGGGTATACCATGAAGCAGAGGGTCGTGCTCTATTGGATCGAATACATTTTTCAGGGGCAAGTTTGTTACCGGCTGCATTCAGCCAGTTAGTGTATTGCAACGCAGCCTCATCCAAATCTATATGAGGATTAAAAGATGTGGAGGTTAACACCTCCTGTAGTTCCTCTGCGTTTACCTTATTCCATGCCCTACTGGTTAGTTGTTTAATGGCAGGTTTTATCACATGTCGCTCAGGCACAGCCATTGTGAACTGCACAAATTTGTGGTCTGACCAGATCACTGGGAGAAGATCTAAAACTGATAGTTGCATGTTATTTGAGAATATGCCATCCAGAGTATGTCCTGCTTTATGGGTAGGACCATTGACCAATTGTTTTAAGTCGAGACTACTCATCAGCTCTAACAAATTTGATCTAATGACGCTAGCTGCAATATATAGCCACAACTGTGATGACCCCGACTTCTTCATGGAGATATGGACAAAAATAAATAACCTTGGTCCTCATGCATTATTATGGAGCGGGGATTTTAACGACATAATGATGATCAACTAGATCGACAGGGCATATCTAGAAGTTTACATCCATGCACCACTGCTACCCTTGTCGTGTAGTTCCTATATTACCTATACAGGATCTGCGCGTTTGGATAACATAAACTGTGGGATTGTAAGTAAGTCCGTTTTTATATAGCGCAGCTACTCACCCTTACGGGTCTCAAGGCGCTGGGGGCCGTCGTGGAAATTAAGTGAGCTATTGCCCAGAGTCACATGGTGCTGAGCTGAGCTGCCGCCGGAGCCGGGGATCGAACCGTGAACCCTGTGCTCCGAAGTCAGCTGCCCTGGCCGATGCACCACACCTCTCCACTTTTGGAGGCGGACGGATTCCGAGCACCCCCACCAGATACGTTAGCCTGTCTGTATTAGCTAGCTCACAGTGCCACTAGAGTCTCCTCTTATCGGGGAGAGAATAGTTTTTGGCAACCTCAGAACATGACAACCCTGATCCCTCAGAATTGTGGAAACCATATACTACCTTTCGCTCAGTCACTCGTGCTCACTTAGTTTGTCTCAGAGAGATACACAGAATAAACAGGCTGGGCATTTCAATAAGTATTTATTGAACAGTTGTTATTCCAGTGTAGAATAGATGAGCTGCAACAACCATTAGACAGTAGCAGAGATATATGATTAGCAGTACTATGAAAGTAAAAGAATGGAAAGTTCTACCATCTTGCAGAAATCATGAATATATACAAGTACATAAAACACATGATAAAAAGTGCGTACTCCTACGATGCCTCCCTAACTAGATGTATCTAAATGTGCCTAGCATCTGTGTAGGTGTTATGCCAGGAATCCCTCTAGGAACTAGTCAACCCCATTACTTGAGAGTTTAGAGAATGTGCGACCCCGTCCTGGTCTCGAGTTGGACACCCCGCGAGTGATGTTAGACCACTGCTAGCTGGAGCATCTGCATGCAGGAACCTCAGCCTCTCTGGTCAGTGTGTCAGCCCGAAAGTCACGGTCTTCTCTAGCTTCCAAAGCAAGATGTGTTGTATATATACCATAGGTCTCCCCAGGGGTCCTCTCTTGCTTCGTTACTGTGTCGGCCTAAAGTATGACGTTGGGCCTGAACTTTATACAGAGATATTATACAGGAGATGGTAATCCTACTGTTAGCCCTGATGTGCTTACAAGAAGCCTCATGCATAATGTATGCGAATCGAACCAGGGAAAAACCCGCGTTCTGAATGCAGTGTCATATCTAGGTAAAAGGTCAGTGCCTAAGAACCGTTATGTATGTAATGTAGGGAAGGATGTAGGTGAAAGGATGCAATGTTACCTGCGCCTATATAGGGTACCTATATGGAATATAACAGCCACTCCTCCTCCGAATGGACGACATATGTAACCTATTACTATACTACTAACATTACTAGATAGCGGTACGCACAAAGTTTATAAAAACATCTTTTGAACTAAAATGTTTCAAAACTTCTAAAAAATTCTAGAAAAACTTAAAAACGATTTTTAAAAAGGTTTGCAAGCCCTAGCTCTAAAATGTCCGTTGGTATATTCCAGATCACTATAAGCATTATAAAGCCATGTATACCCAAAAAATGAAAGGAATGTCAATTTAGTTCCATAGTTCCAAATTTGAGCTTGTTTAAAAAAAGGCAAATTTTTCCCAGCACATGACGAACCAAATGAGTTTAAATGTTTATGTGTCCTGGCTGGTAGACGCAACATTTTCGTTGCTTGCTTCTGCAGTAGACAGCCCCTGTAGCACCTCGCAGAGCACATCAATTGAGCACCGATGTTCCACGCTGTCCGCAGCCGGTGCTGGGGCAGCCTGTGCTCCGCCCAAAGCCTGGGTGTCAGAGGAGGAGCCGCTGTTCAGACCAACAGGTGCAGTTACTACCCGTGGTGGCTCAAGGAATGCCGCCATCAACATTGGAATACGCTGAGGACACTGCAGAACATGGGCCATTATCGGGTCCAGTAAAGCATTCACGTCCGGTTGTGCACATGATGGTAGTGTCAAACAAAGGTCTAATACGCATTCTTCTCCGCAGAACAGGGATCGGAGGACAGGTAAGATGCCTGGTCGAAATGACAGGAACCAAGATTCACTTAGTTCCCTTAGGCGAGGCGTGCCTAGAAGTTGTACCATGCGGTCATGATATTTACACTCCAGGAGTGTTCTTTCCATCGCCTTGGTGACTGGGACGTCCATTGCGTAGCAAATAGAAAAAATCAGGATACCTGCTATTAGAAACAGGATCAGCGGAAGTCCTCCAAAGATGCTTCCGAATACGGAGGGTATGAAGTTTGGTATAACTCCAAGTACCGTCTGAAAGGTGCTCAGAAGTCCAGAACCTATGGTCTTAAATAGGTGTCGTATCAGACATGTTAAAGATACGATTCACCATTTCTGCAAAATGGAAAGGGGAGTTAGTATGAATGAGCGCCTGTATCTCTGCTGAAGACCTTGCAAGTTGAAGATCAAAAGTCTCTCGAGCAGAGGTTAAGGGCACAGACTTCTGTAGAAGCATGGCTTTCATTCTGCTTAGAATATCAAACCGTATTTAGGAAACATTCAGTGAAGGCCATAACGGCGCCTCCCTGACTGTATGTGTCGGTGGAAACAATACTTGCATACAACAAGTAACCCTGGAGCTCATGGTTACCAGATATGCGATGCCCGGGAGCATGCCACAGCAGCCTTGACTGTTCAGCATCAAGTAACTCCCATTTGAAAGTAGCCTGAATGCCGGAGTAAATACTGCAGCTGGGGCACCCTTCAAATGACAGGGCAGGTTTGCTACAGAACCATTACAAGCTCCGTGCAACATAATATCCTGGCATATGAGTGATCCACTTAAAGCATTCTCGCAGTTTGTACTGCTCGGAAACACTTCTCGATCCCCACTCCGGCATCGAAATCTGTATGGTAAGTCCCAAGATTCCTTAATGTATTCCTTACCCATTTCTTCATATCTGCCTGCCTGCTTTTGTTCAAGGCAATATTGAAACTGAAAAGTAGTGACCGGTAGAGTTATGTGGCCATGGATTAGCCATTCTGTAGACGGCGATTCTGCCACTGTGAATGGTAATCTATCCAGTTTTTCGATACGCAGCATTGTACATTTTGCTCCCCTTTGTGCCATTTCTATCTGTTTATCTGTTAGATTGTATTCAGAAAACAGAGACGTGCTGTTGATAAAACGCCAAGGCACGTAGCCTGCACGCAAAGATTGCAGCTGCCAGCTTAACAACATAATAGAACGTAACTATGATTGCCCATGTTGTAATATGGCCAAATCTTGTTCCAGTATGTCTATCGCAGAAGATACAATGTTGCCTGAGGAATATATCCTGGAGGTCAATGTAGTTAACCCATTGTCTACCACTGCTGAAGATTTTTCTAGATTTATACGGTTTATTTCCCGTAGTCTCTCTGCGGCCTCTTGTTGGGATATTTTCCAAATTTCATTGTAGACAGCATAATAGAAACATTTCTGACGTGGCTTCCTGGGACCCATTAAAAAATCCCTAAGATCCACATCCTGTGACAGTAAGGATAAGTGTTGTTTCACCTGTGTGAGTGTTGAGGTTTTTAGCCAATCGAGGCACAACTTCCCAACACTGTAGGATGTCACTACCCCCGGATGTTGTCTCTGTACATAACGTGGATCTGGCCTATGGATACTAAACCTTTTGGTTTTACCCATGAATCTTGCCTGACAACTAATAGTGTCTGTGGGCCAAATCAACCATTTTCTCCAATCGGGGTCTGATCTGTTGTATTGTATAATGTCATCTACTGTAATCTCTTTTCGTGATGTTATATTGTCCTCGGTGTGTGATGGAGTTGGCACCCGAGGTGTGTTCAAGTCTTTGCTCTTAGCTAGTCCAAGGCAAGACGCCTGTTGCACTGTCTCGTTCAAAAACATGATTTGTTGAGGGATGAGGCATGCTCTAAACAAAGCTTCTGTCCCCTGTACCTGCCATTCCCTAGTACCCCAGACTGATTTTAGGTCTATGGTGTCTTTCCACAAGTTGAAACCTTGTTCGGACAACTGGGCAATGAAGGAAGCAGAGTAAATCTGTTTGGTGTTTGTCAACATATTTTTCTGTGCTGATGTTGGTGCAACCTTATAATAGTATGAGGCTGGGTCAGACATATTAAACCCTGAAAAATATGGAAATTTCTGTGTAAATGTTTTTGAACTACCTTTGGTGGTGTTGGACAATGTTCCCACTGGTGGTATGTGAACACATTTCTAGGATTTGCAGATTTATGCAAAAAATGATGACCATGATGTTGATAACAATGCATACTCTTGAAATATGATGTGCTTTCCAATGTTTCACTATTAGAAAAAGCAGCAGATTTTTCTAAATCAGATAACATGTTATTAACAGTTTCAAAATCCCAATCATCGGAAAATGTACTTGAGGTAATGATATCACTCAATGATATTTTAAATAAATGAGGAATTCTTAAAATTTCAGTCGGACCAAATATATCGAAATCAACCTTGTCCCACACTATACCATCAGGTAAAGGGACTGCTGTAATGTTCACTGATGACAAGTCTCTTTGTTCTCGATGAGATGATTGGTGTGGTTTTAAAAGTAAGTTCATCTTTTGGGCTGCAGAGCTTTGTCAAATATATTTCCCATTAATAAGCATACTAAAAACTATTACCAACCCTACCCAGAAAAGAAAGAAAAGTATCCCGGTGATTATCCATAGTTCTACCCAGGGTGACACCAGGTAAGTCTTTTTAAGAAAGTTCGGAAAGTCTTTTATTTGCTGTTTGCGTGATTTTTTGGCTGGCATCGTTTCCCGTTCGCTTGGATCCAAAGAAAACGTATCAAAGTTTATGAAGTAGCCAGAAGCAGTTCGATCAATTGTTGGAATTGCATCAGGATTTGTTGAAATCGTGGTTTGCTCTTGTTGAGGCATGTTGACGTAGACATCTGTATTTGGTCTAATAGCGAGTTGTCTTTGATTTTGAGTTTGATTTAGAAGTTGAACTTCAGGTTCAAGAGGAATGAGTTCCATAGCATTGTTGCTTAGTACTTCAGTCCGTGTTGGAGGCTCTTTGAACGTGATGAGTCTTTCCCTCTGAACTTCTTGGATTGTAGCGAGAGGAGGGCATCTGCTACTTTGGAGTCCATGTGGCCTACTGCTAAGTATCGGCCACATAGTGTGGTTTGATTAGGTCAATTGAGACAAATCTTTTCTCCTTTTTTCCGGCAAGAGGTGGTAAAAGTACAGTTCTTGTTCCTTCGACTGCAAGGACCGGTACAGGTTTTCTGTATGATGGCTTGAATCATTTTTTGTCCGCTATCTTTTCTCTGACCAGATTCCTGACTTTTGGGATCCAGACAGGTCTTGCCGTGACTGATTTGACTTCCCCAGTGGTGGTCTGCTTCAGATGGACATTACTTTGTTGTGTCCTGGATTCATTTAAATCCTGTAAAACAGCCAAATGATCATGGATGTCAAAAGGCTTTTCATCCACCACTGCGCCTTCACAATCAAGATCAGGTACCCACATTGTTGTCCCAAATAGGACTTCATATGGAGTGACACCCCCTAAAGAACTTCTTGGCATGTTGTTAAGAGCACGCTCCACTCCATACAGATGTTTTACCCAACTTTCACCCGTGCCTAATACTCTAGCTGTTAAAGATTGCTTTAAGTCTCGGTTTTTTCTCTCCACTACCGAATTTCCCTCGGGATGGTACGGAAATGAGTACCGCAATGCTACACCCAATCCTCGCATGGCCTCCTTGTAAGCCCGAGAGCTAAACGCAGGGCCCTGGTCAGAATGTAATGTGCCAATTGCGTATGTCCCTATAAAGACTCGCAAATCTTTTATAACAGCGCTGGGGCCACACCCATAGGAGTCTCGAGCAGGAATCCACTGCAACCATGATATACTTGTAAGCCCCATCTCTTTGTAAGGGGCCGCAGTGGTCCAGGTAAGTGCACGCGAATGGTCAGTCTGATGCTGTCTAATAATGGGACCTGTGCTGGGCGAGCTACGGCGGCTCCATTTATCTATTGACAGATATCGCAGTTTAAGACGAAGTCTTTGGTCTGCTTTGTTAATCCTGGCCACCAATAGCTTTGTTTCAGAAAAGAAACTGTTGCCGCAGCTCCTGCATGTACAGAACCCATCCCTTCATGTGCTGCTAGAATTAAACCTAACCTACGATCCATGTTTGGAATTACTCTATCCCCCACTCCAGGAATCTGAGCAAATGGAATGTTATTGGCATCTAACTTGTAGGAGTACTTGAGTGGAAACCTTTTGGTACTGCTCCGCTGTTTTTGTGGGTTGCATTAATAGCTACCATAATCTCACCGTCTATTCTCGTTTTAGAACGAGTGATTGCAGCTGCGGAAGCCGTGCGTACAGCCCCCTTTGCGGCTACATCAGCCAATGAATTCCCTTCAACGTGAACGCCATCACGCTGATGACTCAGTGTATGTATCACGTGAGCCCCCGGTAGTTCGGTTTTCAACTCCACTACCTGTTCCCATAGCATTTTATGCTTAATTGTGCCACCTTTTGCATCTTTGAACCCATTTTGAACCCAGTACTGCAAATATTCATTGTAAGACTGCACACAGTAAAAGGAAACGCACACAATTAGAGTGGGGAATTCTCGCTCCGTATTTACCAGTGCTAGTATCAGCGCTTTTAATTCTGCAAACTGTGCCGTGCAGTCTCCTAGAGATTGCGTTTTTGTGCAACTTGGATTGAACTTTCCAACCCACATGCGACCTTTAACAATTGCACATGCTGCGCTATATTGTTACTTACTCCCTATGGCCGGTTGAGCAGATCCGTCAGTGTAAATGATATATTCATACTGATCTAGAGGCATTAATTTGTTTGGAAGAGGATATTCTTGTTCGTATTGCAGGAATGCTTGTGTCTTTAAATTTGGGTCGTACCTGTATTCTACATCTGTTGCAGTAAGAGAATTAGCCCATTGCATCCATCTTGGATGTAAAGCTTTAGCATTAGGTATGCTTGCCTTTGTCGCAGCCTCAAAGGCTGGAACCGGAGTCACTAATAATATTCATTTCCCCTGAGCCAGTGCTCTTTCTCTCCCTACAGCAGTCTGTATTGCTGTTACAATTTTGTCTGTAGATGCGAAGCGCATCTCAGCATTTGTGTACAAATGTGATTTGTATGCAATTGGTACTGTCTCACCTTCATTATATGTTAGATAGGTGTACCCAGATTGACCTGCAACTATACGGATCACCAGGTTGCGTACGTTCACGCGTGTCTGTAAGTGTTTGGAAGCTATCATGTCAGCTTGTAAGGAACGAAGTGTATCTGTATGTTCCTGTGTCCGCTGTTTTACTGAAAAATCAGGTATATTAAATTGTAGAAAGGTTTTACTCTTTCTGCGTAATCCAAAATGTAAGTTCGACCAAAATTTAGGAATCCCAGGATAGATTGTACATTTTTTAATGATTTTTTGGAACAGCGCGCATTTTTCTAAAAAAATGTCTGCCAGGCTTTTCCCTTCACTTGAAAGCTCATATCCTAAAAATAAGACACTGAGGTGGGCAATTTTTGATTTTTTAAAGTTGAATTTGTAGCCCTCAGATGCAAATCCCAAAATTATGGTATTCACTCTGTTCAAGTGCTCCTCTAGGTCATCATCCGTTAGATAAATATCATCCACATAGGACAATGCCTCTTCATCCATATTTTGAAGTAACTCAGTTACCCTGGCCGAAAACAACCCCGGGCTGTTCTTATACCCCTGGGGGAGTCGCCAAAATTTACACTGGGTCCCTAGCGCTGAGAAGGCTGTTAGATATCTGCTTTCAGGCGCTATATTTTGGCAGAAAAATCCATTTGAGATATCAAGTGTTGTTTTATATTTTTTCCGCCCAATGTTATTCATTAATCCGGCACTGTGTGCATTTTGGACTGCAAATGTCTTAGTGCAAGTCTTTAAATGTCTGTTATCTAAAACTAGACGATATGAATTGTCAGGTTTCATGACAGGAAACAAAGGATTGTTCATTTGAGAGGTGCAAATTTCAATCACCCCTTGGTATTCAAGTTGATCTAAGATCTCCTTGACCTGTTTTTTAGCTTCTTGCTTTATTGGATACTGCCTTTGTCCAGTTGGAGAATTTTTAATAGGAATTATGTGGTGGGTTGAATCCTCATCCCATCCAACATGGTTTTTGTATAATGCCGGAGCCTGGGCTACCGCCCACTCCTGCGCATAAGTGTGTTGCAAGTGCCTGGGAATATGGTCTGAGAAAGCCGGAAGAATTACTGTTTCCCCTTTAGGGCAATCCATGCCGAATGCTGGCGGCCAATCTTGTTCAGCTAATAAAATATCATAGCCAAGCATCAGGTTCTCCCAAAAGAGACCTCTCACTGTTCCACATTTGTCCCCCTCCATTTGGAGCGTTATTTCATATACTTTATGTGGGACGCTTACCCTAGTATCGGGTGTTTCCACCGTAATATAATCATTCAAGTGCGCTGTCACCAGAAATTCCATCAGGTTCTGGCGAGCTATTGTTATTTCTGCCGCACTGTCCAGCATCGTCAGAGCCCATTCCCTGTTCAGTAGTCGAGTCCTCATAATTCTGGGCATGTCTGATTTTTAGACCTGCAACTTTCTTCTTTTTGAACTGTGGCTTTTGCTTTGGTTTCTCTTCTTTTTTAGAAGTGTAATCTTGAGCGTGCTGCTTGTCTTTGGACTTTGTACGCTCTTCTTGTCTGTCTGACCGTCCTTCTCTCTCGGAGTTTTTCAATGAACCCTGAAAGGAACGAGAGGAACGTGTATCAGTATCCTGATACCTATCAGGTTTCCTAAAGTTATCCCTATTCCTAAGGTTGTACCTCTTTTCGGAGGGCTCCTGTGGAGGAGATCTACCTCGGGATTGAGATCTATTTCCTTTAAAGTTTTGTTTTTTATTGTCCCACTTCTTCTTAGTTGAAGCAGGTGTCTGCTTGGAAGTGTCCTTTTCAGGACTGCCCATCAGTTGTGGTTTTAATGCTTTCCCACCCAAACTGTCTCTGCCTAATTCTGCATACGCAGTTTCAATTATTTTGGGTAGTTCGTGTTCCTGTTCTAAAGGATCGAACTCCCTCAGGCGTTGGCGGATGGCCACTGAAGCTGCTTCCCCCTTAATGTTAACTAGTATTATGGCTGATACCTGGGCATAGTTACCTAGTAACTTCATCCCTAAGTTTAGGGCAGGTTCTGCTCCGTACTAATTTTGTATCTGTCTCAATACATCAGGTACTACTGCTAATGGCGGGATACCATGAGTTCTGATAGAAATGGCAGCAAAGACTGTACCCCAAGTGGTACAATCCTCTAATTGTGGTGTTATCCCCATGGGCAAGCAGATCGTTAGCATTGTGTGTTTTTCATACGGGGTAGTATTCGGGAATACTGCCTCTAGCTGCTTATTTTCTGAGCTACCCAGAATGGTATTTGTTCACGTTTTGTGGGCATTTTACCCATCACTGCGTGTAATGTTTGTGGTGTAATTTTAGTTGCTGTACCCTGAATTTGAGTTCCATTTGTTGCAACTATTGCTGGTTGGACTGTAAGTGTCCTCATGACTAATTGCGTCAAGTTTCTGTATATTTTAATTAAATCTTTATGTTGTATGAGTAAGTCCCCTGGTGGCATTGTGTCAATGTCAGGATGTGGTGTGTAGGCCGCTAATATTGGCCATGTTGCCCCTTCTCTTCCGGGCGGGCCGAGTCTTACTCTTCTTCTTATGTGGGGTAGGGCACCTTTAAACCAGTATAAGTGTTCCTGGTATGTGAGTGGAACCTCTATATCCTCGAATGGATAATATTCCGCTGGTGCATCTCCATCTGTGTAGGAGTGAAATGTTTTTGTTCTTGCATTTGCTGCTGGGAATGTAACCCACGAATAAAATTCCTCTGTTTTGTTTGATTCGTGTGCCTCAATCACGAAAACCATGATGCCACCCCTAGCTGATAAACCATGCGCTAGTAGTTTCAGGGTGACTGTATTTCTAAAGTTTGGTGCAATTTGTATTGGGTTCGCATCGTCCTCGTCTGTGAGGGGCAGATTTTGTTGCATTGGGTCTTATTCTTCGTTATTTCTTTCCTCAGTCATTTTGTATAGAAGAAGTTTTTCAAGGGAACTAAGATAAGGTGTTTTTGCACAATTTAGGACCAATGTGTCCTTCAAGCTTGATTGACCAACAGCCAATACATAGGAATTTTAGCCTACTCAGCTGTGGCGGAGTTTGTGCCCACCCACTCCAGACGTCTCTGGTGTTTTGTGAGTAGGGGTCTCTGAGAATAGCACGACTGAACTACACAGATTCTACTGTTAAATAAGTACCCAACCAACGTTGGCGGCGCCATGTCGTGTAGTTCCTATATTACCTATACAGGATCTGCGCGTTTGGATGACATAAACTGTGGGATTGGTGGCGGACGGATTCCGAGCACCCCCGCCGGATACATTAGCCTGTCTGTATTAGCTAGCTCACAGTGCCACTAGAGTCTCCTCTTATTGGGGAGAGAATAGTTCTTGGCAACCTCAGAACATGACAACCCTGATCCCTCAGAATCGTGGAAACAATATACTACCTTTCGCTCAGTCACTCGTGCTCACTTAGTTTGTCTCTGAGAGATACACAGAATAAACAGGCTGGGCATTTTCATAAGTATTTATTGAACAGTTGTTATTCCAGTGTAGAATAGATGAGCTGCAACAACCATTAGACAGTAGCAGAGATATATGATTAGCAGTACATAAAACACATGATAAAAAGTGCTCTTACGATGCCTCCCTAACTAGATGTACCTAAATGTACCTAGCATCTGTGTAGGTGTTATGCCAAGAATCCCTGTAGGATCTAGTCCACCCCATTACCTGAGAGTTTAGAGAATGTGCAACCCCGTCCTGGTCTCGAGTTGGACACCCCGCGAGGGATGTTTGACCACTGCTAGCTGGAGCGTCTGCATGCAGGAACCTCAGCGTCTCTGGTCAGTGTGTCAGCCGGGAAGTCATGGTCTCCTCTATCTTCCTAAGCAAGATGTGTTTTATATATACCCATAGGTCTCCCCAGGGGTCCTACCTTGCTGCGTTACTGTGTCGGCCTAAAGGATGACGTTGG
The DNA here is from genome assembly GCA_963921515.1 of Calotriton arnoldi. Taxonomy (NCBI): domain Eukaryota; kingdom Metazoa; phylum Chordata; class Amphibia; order Caudata; family Salamandridae; genus Calotriton; species Calotriton arnoldi. The sequence goes on from CAWUFW010017060.1 coordinate 117,503, forward strand.
GCCTGAACTTTATACAGATATATTATACAGGAGATGGTAATCCTACTGTTAGTCCTGCTGTGCTTCCAAGAAACCTCATGCATAATGTATGAGAATCGAACCAGGGAAAACCCGCGTTCTGAATGCAGTGTCATATCAAGGTAAAAGGTCAGTGCCTAAGAACCGTTATGTATGTAATGTAGGGAAGGATGTAGGTGAAAGGTTGCGAAGTTACCTGCACCTATATAGGGTACCTATATGTAATATAACACCCTTAAAGTGATTGTAACAGATAACTACCTGTTAGACATCTGGGGCAAACACATGCACTGACCCAGGAGGGCACTTGCATTTAATCCTTTCATAATTCATGGTCTAGACTTGATTATTGGTTGGTAACCGGGGATGTCAGAACTTGGACCACCTCTGTCAAACACTTGCCACTCACCTTTTCTGATCATGCCTGGTGCTGCTAAAACTGCTCATCCCCCACACGCTTCCCTGAGTCTTAAGCTGGCACCTACCAGCTAGAACACTTCTAGATGCAGGGCCTGATTCACAAATGTAAACTTAGACCAAAAGTCTAAATTTAGACCTAAAGTCTAACTTTACTACTACTAAAGTTAGACTTTTGGTCTATGTTTAGATCAAAAGTCTAACTTTGCTACTAGTAAAGTTAGACTTTTGGTCTAAGCTTAGACCAAAAGTGTAACTTAGACCAAAAGTCTAACTTTGCTACTACTAAAGTTAGACTTTTGGTTTAAGATTAGACCAAAAGTCTAACTTTACTACTACTAAAGTTAGTTTTTTGGTCTAAGTTAGACTTTTGGTCTAAACTTAGACCAAAAGTCTAACTTTGCTACTACTAAAGTTAGACTTTTGGCCTAAGTTTAGACCAAAAGTCTAACTTAGACCAAAAGTCTAACTTTGCTACTACTAAAGTTAGACTTTTGGCCTAAGTTTAGACCAAAAGTCTAACTTAGACCAAAAGTCTAACTTTGCTACTAGTAAGCTAGACTTTTGGCCTAAGCTTAGACCAAAAGTATAACTTAGACCAAAAGTCTAACTTTGCTACTACTAAAGTTAGACTTTTGGCCTAAGTTTAGACCAAAAGTCTAACTTAGACCAAAAGTCTAACTTTGCTACTACTAAAGTTAGACTTTTGGTCTAAGTTTAGACCAAAAGTCTAAGTTAGACCAAAATTCTAACTTTACTACTACCAAAGTTAGACTTTTGGTCTAAATTAGACTTTTGGTCTAAATTAGACTTTTGGTCTAAACTTAGACCAAAAGTCTAACTTTAGTGGTAATAAAGTTTGACTTTTGGTCTAAGTTAGACTTTTGGTCTAAACTTAGACCAAAAGTCTAACTTTAGTAGCAGTAAAGTTAGACGTCAGGTCTAAACTTAGACTTTTAGTCTAAGTTTACCTTTGTGAATCAGGCCTGCAGTTTTTTAAACAGGAAATACGCACAGAAATGCTGGAATTCTTCACGAATAATGTGGGCACAGTGGAATCAGCTTCCACTCTTTGGGAGGTGTTTAAGATGGTGATAAAGGGGGCCTGCATTGCGAAGCAATCAGGGGTCTTGAAAGCCATTTGAGGTAGATTGTTGAGCCTAGAAGAAATTCAATCACTAGAACAATAATACTATCACACTAGCAACCCCACATTGCTAGCTGATATTCGTAACAAACTGACTGAATTCCAAGAAGAGGCCACCCGGGAACTAGAATTGTAAACCACCATAGTCAAGCTAGGAGATATGGTGAAAGCAACTGTCCAAGTAAAACACTTGCCAATCTTCTCCGTGGTCCCTGTACGGTCAACTATGTCACCAAACTCCTGGATGCCAGTGGTTGCCAAATTTCTACTCCCTCTGAACTGTTAGCCAGAATGACCTCCTTCTATACTTAACTGTACTCTGCAAACCTGACGCTGGGCCCAACAGTCCTAACCCAATATTTAGATACCATACAACTGCTTTGGCTTGACAATGTCCACAGAGCCTATCTAGATGTGCCTTTCACAATCGAAGATATCACACAGGTGATCAGTAGTATTCCTGGGGACAAGGCAAACAGGCTTAGATGACCTTACTACTGCCTTTTATAAGGAATATGCTTCTATTCTCACACCACACTTACTAGCTCCAGGACTCCATAGATATGGGAATTTTGCCTCCATCACTACAAGAGGCAGCCATTATTGCACTTCTCAAACCAGGGAAGCCTGATAATGTATGTGACTCCTACCGACCCCTGTCCTTAAAAAATGTGGACAGTAAAATCCTTGCTAAACTTTTGGCTAATATTTTATAACCTCTTTTTGCCCAACATCATCCGTCCGGATCAGTCGGGATTTGTTCCCGGCTGGTACATTTCCCATAACCTACGTACAATTTTTGCTGTCATCCATCACCTTTATCCCAACTTATAGGCGGTGGCTGTCTTTCTAGATGCCATTAAGGCTTTCAATTAATTGGAATGGAGTTATTTCTTCCCCCTCCTGCATCGATTGGGATTTTCATCTAATTTTATCAAGCAGGGGCAACTCCTCTACATTCTACCCAGAGCAAGGATAGGACTAAATGGGTCCTATTCAGAACCATTCCCAGTGACTCATGGCACTAGACAGGGGTGTCCGCTGTCCCCGCTCCTATTTGCTGTTGCTATGGAGCCATTGGCAGTGAGACTGAGCCAACATCATGTGGGTAGGGGCATAGGATTTCCCTCCAGATAACTGGCAATATCAATGTATGCCTATGATATTACTCTCTATATTAAAGGACCGGAAGAAAACCTCACCCCCATGACATATTAAGTGGTTAAATTTGGTGGTTATTCAAGTATACATATTAATTGGACAAAGCCCATCATATTCCCCCTCACTGACAATACACACCAATTTGCGACTGAGTATCCTTTGACATGGGTGACTAACCCAGTCCGCTACCTTGGAATATGGCTTAGTCGAGACGTTGATGAACTTTGGTGGGCAAACGATGGCCACACTATGTCTTGGCTAGAGGATAGAATAGCAATTTGGACTAAACTCTTCTTGTCTCTTACTGACCACATTTCCACAGCTAAAATGATTGTTCTCCCTAAATTTTTATACCTATTCATCAATATTCCGATGCCACTTACTGCTCAATTCTTTGGGTAACTTAAATCCCACATAGCCACCTTAATATGGGCTGGCAAACAACCCAGGGTATCTTGGGACCTACTTATGCTTCCTGTCCCCAGGGTGGCATGGGTGCACCAGATCTCAGGCTATATGCTTACTGCGCCCAAGCGCAATTTCTACACTTGTGATTATACCCAACCCCCTTTCAGCCACATGTAGCACTGGAAATAGACCGTGCTGCCCTGGATGTCCTGGCAATGACCCTGCATCGTCCCTACAAACATCCCAGAAAAGAGATCAACACCATTGAGTGTGTTCACTGGGCCTGGGAAGGCTCGAAGAAAAGAGCAAAGATACCACATCTATATGCACCTTCCATCCCTGTATCCAAGAACCCTCAGCTACCGCCACTAATGGGTAAGGGAGTTACTCTCCGTGCACAAACTCGCAAAATCATATTGTTTTCTGATCTTTATCCAGAGGAGCACTTTCCCCCCACTTTCCAATCGACTGATAGGCCACCTCCAACACTTTTAGACACTCTTTTATGTCTCCAATTGCAAGCTGCATGCCGAGCAGTGCACACGGCGTTCTCTGCTCCACCCGCGGCCCTATCGGCACTGGAGCACATTCTTATCGGCTCATCCCCGTGCAAGCTAGTTTCCTGCCTCTATAACATTATGCAACAGTCCTCTCCACGCACAGTTCTGAAAGCGAAGGAACTATAGCATACAGATAGTGACCCACCCATCACTGATACCCAATGGGCCTATTGCTATGACCAATTGACAGTGTTTTTTACACCGGATTTACCGTACACCTCAGCAATTATTTTGCATGGGACTGGTCGCAGACCCTAATGCTTGCGCTGTAACGCACCAGTGGCATCCTTTCTACATCTAGCCTGGCTCTGTCCAGTGGTGGCATCCTTTTGGGAGGCAGTATATTCACATATACAGTTGATTACTGGTCACACATTGGTGCTATCCCGCCTGACTGGGCTGCTCGGTTATGTTAAAGATGTTCCTAAATCACATAGTCGGCTCATTGCTATGTTACTCTTATTGGCAAAGAGACGAGTGGCTATGAACTGGGTTAGGAAGTCTGTTCCTCCAGTCAGTGCATAGCTCCATGATATTACATATTGCCAAGAACAACTGACCACTTTCTGGGAGTTTATGCCCCCAATATCCCGTCCAGTAGATATTTGGGAACCCTTCAATTCTTGGCTTCGCACCTCAGACTCAGATATTCCAGATTCCACCCAAGCAACACAATAGTTAATCTCCTGCATGCATTAAACTTGTGTAACTGTTCATGTTACTCCACAGACATCTAATGTATAATATCTGATGAATATAAATGAATCGATATAGTCTTCAGTTTGCTTATATGAAATTGCCAGGGTACATACTCTGTACTACTACCGTACCTAATCCATATTGTAATATGAATCACGAGGCTGCATTAGCATACTGCTTTATAAACAGTATGTGATTTCTCTTCCCCCTTACTTTCCATTCCTTACCCTCTTATTTTCTTTCCCTTTTGATTGTGCGGGCAAACAAGTTGTATGTTGTATTGAATATAATGTTAATTGCCAATAAAAAAATGAAACTCTGCTTGAGCTAATCTTAAATACCTTCTCATTCCCGTAGTGCTTATATTTTACTGCTTCTTGGTACTCCGTCAGCTGAACTCATTTTTACAAAGTTTGCACATGGGGACATGGCCATGCTAGTGACCAAGATGGCTGCTTAGTTGTGAAGCCCTTGCACTGGCTACCCTTTTTTGCCGGGTTCCACCATCCTTCTGCCTTCTGGTTAAGCACAAGATGTCAGGATTATGTGCCTAGGGTACCCCTATCCCTGATATGCCCCTTGGCTGAGGAGTTGCAGTGCTGGAAATAGGCGGCAAGTGTAGCCGATTATCACAGCCTGACACTGGCCTCATTGGCCCTATGATGACAAGGGCCATGGGTGAGCCTCAGGTTGAGTCTACCGAGCCTCAGTAGGCTGAGCGACCGATCTGCCCTAAAAGCGCTCCGATGCTGACACTTTTCAATGAGGGAACCCAGGGGAGAGGACAGCTAGCAGCCCCCAGCAACAGGATCTGATGATCAAGGGTGGGTCTGTGGGGGCGGACCAACACCACTACCTGGCAGGGCCTTTGAAGCCATGCGGCGATCAGTGCTGCAAGTGAGCTTGAGGCAGATGTTGTTCTGCCTAACTGGGCCTCGCTGGTGGCTGTTTGGCCAATCATCTCCTCCCGCAGATGATACTTGCTGTGATGACGGCCAGGCCATGCATGACCCTGCTTCGTTTTTTCCCATGCAGCTGGTGGGATGGATCAGCATTCCCCCTCCAATGAGCCACCTACTGGATCTCCTAGTTTGGTGCCGGTGAGTCCCCCCATTGCAGCCTCCAGCCTGCTCTGTGACAATATTGGATGGGGAACCACATAGCAATGGTGGCCATTTTTTACTCCTGAGGAGATATTGGACTGGCGGCGGTGGTAGAGTTTTTTTTTTAAGAACAAATTTTATTTGCCAAATAACAAATATACCACAGAGTGCTGTAACCCAGCAACTCATGCACATACAATGTACATAGAAATGACTTTGACACTTACAATAAGGTATAAGGACAAATTAAGAGCGATACATTTGAAATAATACCCAAGAACATAAAAAGGTAACAAACCCCAAAACCCACCCCCCTTCGCACTGGCGCCTACCCCAAAGCAGCATCGGGTAAGAGTAGTCGCCTCCATCCAGACACAACACGCCTACATCTACAGAGCAACGGTACACATCTACTATTATGGAAGGGACGCCAGGTCAGTAGACCTAGCTACTGAGGCAGGTTCCAACTCCAGGCCGCTGTACTCTGCCCACCTCCGCCAGATTTTATAATGTTTAAGCGGACACCCCCTGGCCACAAAGACCGGGGTCTCCAGCCCCATACAGAAATCCATGCCATTCTTCCACACAGATACCGAGGGCGCCCTCGGAGCCTTCCAAGCTTTGGCGATATCTCTCTTGGCTAAGGTGAATCCCAACAACAGAAGATGGCGCTTATATATGTTACCTCCAATATCATTCATAACATGTAATAGGACCAGCTTTGGGGAGCTGGGGAGATCCCATCCCAGAACCTCAGAGAGGCACGACAGAACTCCCCGCCAAAATCGGGCCAAGGCAGCGCAGTGCCAAACAGTGTGGAGCAACGTGCCCTCCTCATGCCGGCAATGGAGACACACTGGGGAGGCCACCAATCCAGAGCCTGACCCTAGTGAAGTAGACCCGGTGGAGATACTTAAACTGGATAAGGCGGAGACTTACGGCTATGGAGGACCCTCGTGGGGAAGACAGGGCCTCCACCCAGTCTTCCTCCTCCAGCGGGCCTACATCCCCCTCCCAGGCCTCCCTAAGACCCTGCAGTGTGGGGAAACTATGCGTGACCAAGGACTGATATATCTTGGAGATCTTGTGGTCACAGAGATCGCCCATAAAGACCTTTGCCTCTATAGGACTAAACTCAGCCAAGGACTCCAATCCCTCAATATAGGGGGTAATAGCATGCCGAAGCTGCAGATATCGGAAAAATTGAGTTAGGCATTTGAAAGTCTTTTTGTAGATCCTGAAAGGACTTCAGTACCAATCCCCGCATAACGTCCTCGAGAGTGGAGATACCAATACAGTCCCAGCCTCTAAAACCGGACAATGCAGCTAATTGCGGCAATTGGCCATTGTGCCAAAGGGGAGTCTCCCGTGTCAACTTGTTCCACCACCCGGTCCGCCGCGGCGCCTGTCGCCATATTTGAAAGATGAGTTTCGTAGCCTGTGGTAGGGAGCTGCGTAGTGGCGCAGAATAGAGTATAGTGTGCAAGGTATGATCTCCCATACAACGCCGCTCGACCGCGTAGGCTGGGTCGCCCCTATCCCCATACCACCACTCATTGAGAACCAACAGGTGAGAAGCCATATAATAGGATAGAATATCGGATGTCGCCAGTCCCCCACAATACGTACATTGGAAGCAGGTCCGCAGAGCCACCCTCGCCATTCCACCAGCCCACAGAAACTGGCCCAGGGCCGTATTAATGCGTTGAAACCATCCGGGGAAATCGGATAGGGATGATTCTGTAGTTGGTAGAGGAGACGGGGAAGCGACACCATCTTAAAAATGGCCGACCGACCATAAATCGACAGGGGCATGCGGGACCAGGTTTTTAGATCCCCGCGCATACGGTCCCACACAGGAACCAAATTCCTTTCCCAAGAGATGGTAGGCGAGTCCGACAGGAATAGCCCCAGATACTTCAATCCCTCCATGGCCACCCGAACAGACGAGGCCCAGGAACCCGGACCCGCCCCTCCCCCAATGACCCATAGTGTAGATTTGCTCGGGTTCATGTAGAGGCCCGAGGTCTCCCCGAAGATTTGCATAATGCGGAGAAGGCGCGGTCCCGTTCTATCTATGTCTGTAAGGAAAAAGAGTACGTCATCAGCATACAGAGCGATGCGATCCGACAAACCCGCCGCCCACTCCAGACCCGTCACCTGAGCATCCATTCGCACCCAAGACGCTAAGGGTTCCATCGCTAAAGCAAACAGATAGGGGGACACCGGACAACCCTGCCTGGTGCCTCGACCGATAGGAAACGCGGGGGAAACAGAGCCCGCCACCCGCACCGACGCCGTCAGATCTGTATACAGGAGAGTCAGATAGGACAAGAAACGCGGTCCAAAGTTCAATTTGCGAAGGAGAGCGAATAGGTAGACCCAACTAAGGGAATCAAAAGCCCTATCCATATCCGCCAGCAATAACGCGGCCCGCTCCCCCAGCCCCTGGTCAGTCGCCACTGCTACGTGTGCGCGCCGAATATTATGGCGGGTCGCCCTCTGGGGCATAAACCCTGCCTGATCAGGGTGGACCAAAGATGTAATATGTGCCCGCAGACGATTGGCCAACGCCTTGGCCAACACCTTAGCCTCCAAATTAAGAAGGGATGTGGGACGGTATGACGCATGATGGTCTGGGGGACTTCCAGGCTTATGGAACACCACAATCTCTGCATGTCGCCAATCACGAGGCAGGTACCCCTGTTCCCTGGTATCCTTAACCACCCCACAGAAATGGGGTCCCAATTGCAGGAAATAACGTTTAAAAAATTCACATGGGAAGCCATTCGGCCCGGGGGCCTTTCCAGATTGCATCTCGCCCAGCGCCGCGCCGTGCCCAGCTCCTCCTCCGTGAGTGGGAGATCCAGCTTCTCGCGCACATCATCAGCGAGGGTCTCAGGTGGCAGATCGTCGAGAAAGCAGCTGACGGTGGCTGCAGGAAGGCATTCCCGAGGGGCATAAAGGTCTGTATAATATGTAGCAAAACTTTTGGCGATCACGGAGGGAGCCGTGAGAGTGGACCCATCCGGACCCAAAATGCCCGGAAGGGACTGAGGACACAGCGACCTCTGACACAAGCTGTGTAATAGTTTGCTAGACTTATCTCCCCACTGGTAGATCCTGCTGCGTGTCGCCAACCACGCCTGTCGGGCTTCGTCTAGGAGAATATGGGCATATTCCTGCTGCGCCAGGAGGAGTCGGCGACAAGCCTGCCGATCCGCTCCTTCCCTGCTCCGAGATTCCAAATCAAATAACTTCGCCTCCACCTGGACGAGAGCCTCCCTACGCAATCTGCGGGCAGCTGCACAAAATGAGATATCCACACCACGAAGCGTAGGCTTCATCGCCTCCCAGAGGCAGTCAGCCCCCTCCACAGTCCCTACATTCGTCGACAAATACTGGGCAATGGCCGTTTCCATAAGTTCTCTATATTCTTCCCTCTGGAGGTTCCACACCGATAAACGCCACCGAAATGGCTGCTGTGCCTGACCCACACGTAATGTGAGAGTAATCGGTGAATGATCGGACAGTCCACGCGGAAGAATATCTGCGGCAACCACCCTATCGACCATGGCTCGGGGGACGAAGATGTAATCGAGGCGGGAGAGGGAACCGTGGACGGCCGACAGATATGTATAGCCTTGTGCCGACCCATGTAGGCGACGCCAAGGGTCCACCCAGTCCAAACCGGCCATCAGTGACTGCAGCCTAGTAGTCCCCACAGTCAACTGGGCCCCAGGCCGCCAACGGGCGGTGGTAGAGTTTGAGGCCTCTGGCGCTGGGTGGCTTGTCGGGCTATTAATAGCATGGAGTCCCACAGGTCCTGAATATCACACTGACACTGTGAGAGGCTCAGAGGCTGTCATCCGCTGTGATCACTGGGTGCCAGTATCTGCTTTTGTGCATACAATTGAGGTGTGGGACTCCTGGCATCTCCCTGAACTTGGGATTGGTATGACATAACCTACCTCAACCTTCTGAGTGCCTCTTATGACTACCTAGACATCTTTTTCCTGTCTTTCCTACCGAATCCAGAATGGAAAGAGGTGATCCCAAGCAGAGGAAACTCATGTTTGAGCAGAATAAAACTGCAAGGCAACAAAACTCCCTGTCTGACACTGAAGATGGCCCGGTTGGAGAGACTGCGTACAGAGCTGCGCAAGGCACCACTGCAATAATGGCGTAGGATTCAAGTCCATTGACACCCACTTTGAAATTCTCACACACAAGTTGGATCGCAAAGCGGAGAGGATAGAGCGACAGAACACTAGACTTGATGGTGCCAGAAGCTTATCTCGGAGCTGGAGGACAACACCTCATCAGTTGCAAAACGACAGGAAAGAGTTAAAAAAAAATGCTTAAAGCGGCCATAGCTAAGAATGATGATCTCAAGGCCAGGCCCCGCCACAATAACATACCGATACTAGAAGTGGCAGAGTCCAGAGATATGGGCCGACCCAGTTTGTTAGTTGAATCTCTCCCTGCGGATCTCTTTGAAAAAAAAGCTCCATGGATACGTTTGTGGTGGAGAGAGCCCACAGATCACTTGAACCATGCCTGCCACCCCCACACGCCCTCTTATAACCCACCTGCTGAACTTCAGGAACAGGGACACAGCTCTACACCTGACCCAGGGGCGGAGTGCCCTGTCATTCCAGGGCGATACTATTACCATTTTCCCTGATTTTAACATAGCAGTAGAGGGAGCGAGGTGTAAGTTTGCAGCTGTAAAGAACACCCTCCGCAAACAGGGACTTAAATACAATATGTTGTACCCAGCTCGGTTGAAGATAGAAGTTGACGGGAGGGCTTAGATGTTTGATCCACCAGCTCGGCTCTAGACTTCTGTAAGCAGCACTGTAGAGAGAGGAGTTCTTCCCGATGCACCACCCCTGATCGATCCCCACCTGCTGGAGATGCTGTCACTGTTCAGCCACCACCTGAGTGATCATTAATTGCTTATAACACTCTGCTCCATTTCTCTCTGAGTGTGAAAGGGCAGTCAGTAAACAGTTTGCTTAGAACCAGACCTGTAACTCTTAACTTACCACAATTAAAATTACAGAAAACTTTGCTGAGGGAGTTCTGCTACAAGAGGCAGCAGAACAGCGAACTTGATATCACGTTTTCCAAGTAATTCCGTCATTCTATAATCTGTCATATTTTGCATGATCTGTCAATAGGTCTGTCATGCGGTCAAAGTCCTCACCATACAATGACCATCCTGATTCAGAAAGTCAGCAGGGCCCAAATAGCCCTCTTCTCTATGTTCCTGCTAATGTGCAAGTTTGGTTGGTGTTGTTGTTTTCTTTTAATCCATCCTTGCACTCAGTGCTGAATAAGTGTACTGTCCCACTCTAGTAATTGATCATGATTAACTGGGCAAACAGTATTTACTGTCCTTGCTGTTCCTCTCTCCTGCAGATTCATCATCAGCAGCGCTTTCTCTCTCCCTGCAAGAGCAGTAGACATGCCCTGCGCTTCTGCAGCATGTATCATTTTATGCATAACTACAGTACAGGAGAGTTGAAATGTAAACTAATTCAAAAACACGGCTACAGCAGATGCCAGCGCCTGTTTCTGTGAGAATCTACGCATGTACTAATCTCATTTACATGGACGCACATGTGGAATGTATGGACGTATCCTCTTAACAATACCCAAGAGAGTAAAGCACTTTGTGCTTGGTTTTCTGTATAACAAGAAGTTGTAGGGGCTAGACCAGTGGCAGAAATTTTAAACACCACTAAGGGACTGTAACTAACACCCTTAGGCAAAGTGTTGTTTGATCATGCTGAGGTATATACTTTGAAACACCTTGCATTCAACATGTTTAACTCTGTCAAGTGTAGTTAACTTTATGTATTGCGTTTTACTGATGTGCTAAAGATAGTCACATAAAATAAACATCCGTTATTCAGCATTTATTTTCTTGGCAGCGTGATCATTCTTTCACTGTTCTTCCATACGTGAAAGTGAAGGGTAGACACATCCCAAGATAGTGCTGTTTGTAGTAAGACCAGACACTTGGACATCTTCTTTGTTTATAGTATTAAGCATGTCTGTCTGTACTAGGGGTAGGCGGAACTCTGCGTAATCTCACCGAGTTTTTATGTAACTCCACAGAATTCTACGGAAAAAAACTCCACAAGTTCCGCCCACTCCTGCACAACATACCAGATACAACACTCAGGAGACAGGCCCCTGCGTGACATCAGTTAATGGGGACCATTACTAGAAGGGCAAAGACTACAGAGCTAGTGTGTATGACATGGAACATCAGAGGACTTAACAACCCTCAGAAAGGCAAACAGGTGCTCTACATCTTAACGCAACATGGCGTTAAGATGCCATTTCTTCAGGAGACCCATCGTTCACCCAGTGACACTTTCCCATTTGCCTCAACATGGGGGGCCAACTGATACTTTTCTTATTATAGCTCTTACTCACGTGGGATGTACACTTTGATTCACACGAGTTTACCATTCACTCACAGGGCCAGTTTTATCAGAGGTTCCAGGAGGTATGTGATACTGTCAGGTATTCTTGCAGATAAGCACGTACATTTGGTCAACGTGTATGCTCCTAATGTAGACTTCCCTGACTATAAGGCCTTGAGGCCAAGCTATTCTGCATAGATCAGGCGGATGCGCAGCAGAGGCATGGAGATTGGCTTCACCAACGCCCTGTTTTGATGGATGAGTTTTGCGAATTGGCACATAGAGAGGTGGCCTACCTGGGAAAATATGCACAAGCGCGATGATGCGGGGAGGAGGAATGGCCCGGCCGCACGTAAGCCTGATTAGTGCGCCACAATAGGCAGAACAGGTAAATAATGGAACTGCTAGACACTGGAGAGAGCCTATAGTGGATAACGAGAACTTAACGTGTGAACTGGTACACTCTTATGAGTGACTGTATACAACCTATATGGAGGACAATACCTCTGCAATTGCAGAGTACCTTGCTGAGGTGGCAATGGTATGGTTGATGGACGGACAGAGGCAGTTTCTAAGTGAGCTTATCTCCTGAGAAGACATTGTTCAGACAAGCCCTGGGCTAGATGGCCTCACCTGCAGTTTTTGTAAGTAATATAATCAATTGCTCACCCCCCATCTCCTGGAAGTACATGCTGAGGCATTAGAGTCTGGGTCTTTCCAACCAACACTTTGTGAGGCCATGATCACTCTACTTTTAAAACCTGATAAAGCACCTAATTTATGCACATCATATCGACTCCTCTCTCTCCTAAACCATGACAATAAAATCTTAGCTAAGGTCATCACTATTCACCTTGCCCTTTTAATGGAGCAAATATTATCACCAATACAAGTCAGTTTCGTCCCTCACAGATCCACTGCCCATAACCTGCACACTATTTTCACAGCATTAAATCAAATATCCCCTGATGTACCAGCAGCAGTTGCCGAAAAGGCATTTGACTCACATGAATGGCCTTTATTCAAAGTGACACTGGGCAAGCTGGGACTCCCACGGTTTAACTTGAGACAAGTGGCCCATCTGAGAGGCAATGGTTCCCCTACAGGCGCATTACCTGTGACTAGGGGAACCTGCCAAAGGTGTTCCCTTTTGCAGCTACTTTTTATCACAGCAATGGATCCCCTAGTTAGGCAGCTGCAAGAGCAACAGCTACACCACAACTTACAGTTTGGTCCCGGTCCATTATTGATATCTCTGTACGAGGATGATATATTGCTTTTTGTATGAAGACCTGCTGACAATCTACCCCCTCTCATCCCCAAAAGAATTCGCTTTAGCAGCCTTTCTGGCCTCTCCATTGATTGAACAAAATCGGAACTCTTTCCGCTCACAGATGCTACAGTGCGATGGACGCTGGAATACCCCATTGCTTGGTGCAAAGAGCCAAATAAATACCTGGGAATTATACTACATAAACAAAAGGAAGTGGTAATTCACTTAAATTATGGCCCAGCTGTTGATAAGCTGACCATGCAAATAGAATGGTGGATCAAGCTTCCGAATTCCATGGCGAGTCGAATTGCCATTATCAAAATGGTAATTCTTCCTTGCTTTTTGTATCTGTTCACAAACCTCCCTGTTCCCTTGACAAATAGCTTCTTCACCACCATGAAGGACCTCCTGATAAGGCTAGTTTGTGGGGGGGGGGTGTAGACCCAGGATTAAATGGGACACCTTAACACTCGCTTATGACAGGGGTGATTTTGGGGTGGCAGTCCTGCAGTTATACTTTCTGGCAGTGCAGTGCCAGTTTGCATATCACAGATATCACGCTGATGCACGATTGCCCTATGTGAAACTGTAGAAGGACTGCTTCATAAGACTCTGCGTGATAGACTTCCATATTTTCCACTGGAGCTGGTGAACTTCCCTCGGTTGACCTTAATATTTATCTCCACAGAGGGGACACAACTGTTCTCCAGCCTATATCAGGCTTGTATTGCATTGAAACCAGATTGCACCGGGAGGGTCAGAGCTGCCTGGGAAAGAGATTTGGGATGTCTGATCCCAGACAAGACCTGGTACTATTGTTGTAACCAAACAAAGCTAATTTCACCAAATCATCAACGTAAACTTTACCATTATATGTTTCTCCACAGCGCGTACACCATCCTACATGGCCTAGGTAAATTGACTCTATGAGCCCACACCACTGCCCTAAAGGCCGGGCTGACAATGCTGATTTCGTACATTGTGACAGGACTTGCCCAATTATTAAAAAATACTGGATGACAACTCTCACCCTTTTCTCCACCATGACTGGTAATACAATTGCACCTGATCTCTTACAAGTCTTGCTTGGCTATGTCAAGTATTTCCCAACTAGTATAAGCAGATTCACTTCCATAGTGCTGTTGCTTGATAAAAGACAACTGGCGATGTGCTGGGGTAGTAGACATCGCCCCACTGATTCCAACTGGTTGAAAGATAAGATTTGTTGTGTCCTAAAGACATATGTCACTCACTACATTGTTACCTACTGAGGCTGGACTCTGATATTTCTGATTAAGATAACCTTAGACCCAGACCTCTGTATGTGCTGAGTACCCCATTGTGATCCCAGTGCATTATTGTATGCAAATCACAGACAATTTTAAGTACTGACCCTCATTTGTCTAATACAACTTCTTTCTCCTTATGTAAAGGCACACCATCATAGCTACCTGTTTTTCTACTACAGTTTGCAATTTTATATGCGTGACATGCTAACCAACGCTTTTCCTAGATGTGGATATGTTTGTTGTGTTTACGTTTATAACACATGAAATTGAAAAATAAAGTAAAAAAAAAAAAAAAAGTTTGCACATGAGAAACATTGCTGAGACACTTTTGCCACTTAGCCTCATATAAAACAACTGCTAAACCAAAGATTCCTTTTCAGGCTGAGGTGGCTGAGATGTAAGTGCACCAGGCTGCTCTCACAATATAAGAAAGACATTTCACCTTTGCGAAAAAGAAAAGAATTGCCAAAGTGAAACAGAGCAAGCCAAGAAGGTCTTCCCACACCAAAATCCAATACACAACTGAAGCAAAAAGGATGGAGTTTTTGGTGCATGCTCATCAGTCAGAAGAAGACATAAATGACTGAAGTTGAATCTTTTGTTTACTTTACAGTTGTTGATGCAGTTTGTTAGTATAGTTGTATTAATGTTGTTAAAATATTTTATTGTAATAAAAAAGATGAAAGTTACTAGTGATTTTTTTGCTTAAAGGTTATTATAGATTTCAATTGTATTACAGTATTGTGATGTTTACTAAAACTGGCAGTTCCATCTTCAGAGACTGCAGAATTGCTCCTGCATGTATACATATCAATACGGTACTATACACATCATTTATGCTACAGAGACTTGTTAATAATAGAGAAGCCAATTATTTGAATACCCAACTAAAGTGACTTGTCATGCAAGAGTGAGGCCTCAGTAGTGAGATAAGTCCTTGTCCACACTGTAGTATAGAGAAGTCTCATACAAGTGAGAGGTTTAGGCACAAAGGCCAATGCATCGCCATACTCTACTACACACTGCTATCAGCTGGTGGAGATGTGATTGTGGAGAGGGCTGTTCATTTGCACATGTTTCTATTTATGCTTGTGACTCTAAAGTGAAGTTTCAGCAGATAGATCTGTTGCAGCGTACACCCTATTATGCATGCCTGTCTCTAAGGGGAAAGGTTGAGGGAGAGGTGAGTGTGTACCCACATTCAATTATCCACACCAGACCAAAACAGAGTTTTCAGCAGAAAAGATATTCCATTTCTATGCCATAATATGCACATTCATCACCATGAAGAAAGGTAGGAGTAGATAGAGCAGTCTCTATCCACAGCCTACTATGCACATGCATTACTCTGGGGAGTGGTCTGAGCTGGCAGAGCACTCTCTCTCCATACCCTACTCTCAATGCTTGTCATCAGAGACAGACTTCTCGGCATAGAAGTAATTTCCTCCCCACATCCTAGTTGTACATCTGTCACCCTGGGAAGAGGTATGAGCAGAGAGGTAAGCCCCTACTCACACCCTACTGTGCACACTAATCATCCAAGAAAGAGGTCTCAGCATAAGGCCAGTCCCTCCACATACCCTACTATGCATTCCTGTCATCCAAGACAGGGGTGGCAGCAGAGAGGTGAGTTCCTCCCCACACCCTACTATGCATAGCCGTCACCATGGGGTGATGAGCATAGATGTCAGTGTAGAGGCTAGTCACTCCCCAAACTCTACTACAAACATGAGTCATTCAAGAGAGGGGTCTCAGCAGAGAGGCCAGTCCCTCCATAAACTTTACTATGCTCACCCATCATCCGAGTTCTCAGTGGAGAGGCTAGTCTTTTTCCACACCCTACTACACACACCTGTCAGCCCAGATAAAGGTCTCAGAGGAGACGCTAGTCTCTTCACTCACCCTATTATGCACACCCGTCATCTGAGAGAGAGGTCTTAGCTGAGAGCCCAGTACCTTCACACACTCTAGTATGCACACTTGTCATCTCACAGAGATTTCTCAAATGAGAGGCTAGTCCCTCTCCACATCCTACTATGCATATTTGTCATTTGACAAACAGGTCTCAGTGGAGAGGCCAGTCCATCCACACACACTACTATGCACACCTGTTATCTGAGAGAGAGGTGTTAAAGGAGAAGGCAGTCCCTCTTTACTCCCTGCTATGCACATCTGTCCTCCAAGAGAGGGGTCTGAGCGGAGAGGCTAGTCCCACCACACACAATACTATGCATGCTTATCACAATGTGCAGGGGGTTAGTTGAGAGGTTACTCTCTCCCTATACCCTGCTACGTATACCCAAAGCCCTAGAGAAAGCTGTACTCAGAGAGGCCAGTTTCCCAGACACCCTACTACATACACCTCTTATCCTAGAGAAAGGTGTTAGTGGAGAGGTCGGTACCTCTCCACACCCTACTATCCACACCCGTAATTCCAGAAAGAGGTCTCAGGGAAGAGGGCAGTCCCTCCACACATTCTATTACGCATATCTGTCAGCCCAGAGAGAGGTCTCAGCAAAGAGGCGAGTCTCTCCCCTCACCCTACAATGCACACCCATCATTCGAGCGAGAGGTCTCAGTGAAGAGGTCAATCCCTTCACACACACTACTATGCACACTTGTCATCCAGCAGAGAGGTATTAAACAAGTGGCCAGTCCCTCACCACATCCTAATATGCATATTTGTTATCTGACAGAGTGGTATCAGCGGAGAGGCCACACCCCATATGCAACTACACACACCCATCATCCAAGAGAGGAGTATCAGCAGGCAAGCCAGTCCCTTCACATACCCTACTATGTTCCCCCATCATCTGAAAGAGATGTCCCAGCAGAGAGGCAAGTCCCTCCCACATCCTACTGTGCATACTGGTCACCCTGAGGAGGGATATCAGCGGAGAGGACAGTCACTCCCTACACCTTACTATACAGAGTTGTTGTCCTGGTGAGAGGTATCAGTAAAGAGCCCAGTCTCTCCTTACACCCTACTATACACTCCTGTTATACTGTTCAAAGCTCTGACTGGAGAGGCCACTTTCTCCCCTTACCCTAGTAGTGGTAACTATAAAGTATAACTACTGTAAACAAAGAGATTGTAAATTCTTTCTCACCAAAATGTTTATTATCTCGCAAGACTCTTGCAGGATTGTAAAAAATAAGGGAAGGGTAGAGAAAATCTGTCTGAAGAGAGAGGCCTCAGCAGACAGGCTTATGTTTGCACATGCCACTACCCACTGTGATCCATAAGCTTAAGAGCATCAGACAAATAAATAAGTGGAGGCAGGTGAAAAAAAGGAAGTTATTGTCATGTGGCTGGGTTAGGCACGAGAAAAAACACTGCCATGTTACATGCACATGTTTCTTAAGTTGCTTTCTTTTCTACACAATGGCTTTTGACTCACATTTGCTTGCATGACAGTGCAGGATTATTTTATCTGAAACCACAATGCTTACATTTCCACTTCGTAGGCACACTATCATGACAGCTTAAACATTTAGTACAAGGCCTAAATGTACATTGTGCAAATGTTGTTGATTGTTGTTAGTCTGTAAGATGGCAGAGCTACCACAAGAGGATAAACAATGTCATTCTGGCTGTACCCTCGGCACGGATGTATAGATGCTGTTATTATATATACACATGCATTTCCATGTTCCAATCAGAGGAGCACTCTGCTGTCACTGCGAGATCGCTGTTGTCGGAATCTCAGCCCGGCTGATTCCTGTTTTGCCTCTATGAGGAGGGATGCCCAACTTGCGACCAGGATGGGGACCCTCATACACTTACCTTCAGGTAATGGGGAGTCAGATCATCCATTAGGGGAGTTTTACAGATCACCTGCCCTAGACAACTAGGCCAGGGAACGCATAGTAGGAGTACACTATACCACACACATATGCCACTATATAGATACTGTTTTAGCACAATGGTGGAATTGTTTACCCTTTTCACTGTTCTCATATTGCTGATCACTTTCACTTGCTTTTGTCAATTAATTATTGCAGCACATATAATTTACACAACAATCACAATGGTTCAATAAATATTGAAATGCCTCTTTGTGTATTCCTTGTGTATCTCTTTGGGCATGCACGAGTGACTGATCTAAAAGGTTCTAGATCTGTTGCCACAATTCCTTGGGGAGTCAGGGTTGTCATGTTCTAAGGTTGCCCAATCCATTTGTTACCTTCCCAGGTTTAGGGGTACTTATGGTGGCACTGTGAGCTAGCAGGACTATAGGACAACATATCCTGAGAGGGTGCAAAGAATCAGTCTGGCACCATCCCAACATTTATGTTGTCCAACAAATGCACAGTTCCTACTGAGGAAGTAGATGCCATACGACATTATAACATGAAAGAATCACATAATGTAGGAATAGGGTGGCTCTGACAAGAATCTTTATGTTTATAATATATAGTGTTCAGTTACACATAGACC
The DNA here is from genome assembly GCA_963921515.1 of Calotriton arnoldi. NCBI lineage: Eukaryota > Metazoa > Chordata > Amphibia > Caudata > Salamandridae > Calotriton > Calotriton arnoldi. The sequence goes on from CAWUFW010017060.1 coordinate 136,462, forward strand.
TGAATGCATTCTTTAATGTTTTTAAGGAAGATCCTGTTTCCTTCTGCAGTTAAGTGCACTCTGTCTCACCTATAGACAGACACCTGGCATATCAAAACAGATAATATTATGAAATATAGAGCCCATGCCATGGTCACCAAGAAATGCAGAAACTGTTTTATTGACATTCTTCTGGGATTTCTCAATCTTAGGACAAACGTCTTTTGTACATTGCCATTTTTGCCTTTGACATGTATTAGAATATACAAAGGCAGTGTGAGGAAAGAGAAACATCAATTGTGAAAAGTTTTCCTTCATTTGGATTTAAAGCAAAACCCTTGTGATTGTGCCTAGGTCATTGTCACCACAGGTCTAGATGCTCATAACCCAATATGCTCTCAACCATTGATAACAATTGATGCCACTTCATACTTCTATGGCCAATCCATGTAAGCCCAAGTTTGGAAATCCAAATTTCGTGTCAATACCACAGTTAATGGCATATTCTGTAGCTCAGTGGATGAAACAGGGTCCCAAAAACCAGGGGATAACCATGGTTGGAGTATGGAGATGTTTGTCCAACGAGGAGTGCTCAGCGAAAGATTAAGCTTAAAGAGCAAAATATAGTTACAAGAGAAGAGAAACAATGGTAGGAAAGCAAAAATATAAATGTAATTGGTAGATTTTTGACAGTTAGAAGTTGTGACCAACTGCTGTTTCTATGGTGCACAGTTACTTGTTAAGCAGTATAAGCTTTTCTATTGGATGATTTTTGAATTTTGTAACAATCCCACAAGAGTCTCACGAGAGTAATTTCAAGCTTCTGCAGGTGTAGCTTGATGTGGGGCCTCGTACGATCCTGCGAGACTGTTGCGAAAGTTGCATTGAAATTTACTGAGTGATGCTATCATGATCTCTTTGTTAGATACTGCAAGAATTTTATTTATTAATTTGCAGAGTTTTACATAGCGCTGGCTAGACCCGGAGGTATCAGTGCGCTTTACCTGAGGATCAGCGAGTTACAAGTTACAAAATTACATCAGTTACAGGAGCTTCGTAACAAAAAGCATAGCATAACAAGGACAACATAATGAACAGTGTGACACAGTAACATGAGTAACTAGAGCATAGTTTAACAAAGACACATGTCCTATGGGGCAAAGAAGGTAGAGGGGGAAAAGTAGAAAGGGGAAAGGAACACAGAATCGGGTCGTGCAGTGACTCCACCGGGCATCTGCCGTGCTGAAATTGGCTCTGCCGTTGGCAGATCTCCGGAGATTCGTCAGGAAGGCAGGGGAGGAAGGAGACACAATGGAGAGACGAGTAAAACTGTGCCCAATGTCCGGCTGGGTAGGTGATGGCCGAGGGGGTAAACCAGAGCCAATCTCCTCTATAGCTGTCTGGTAGCTCCACCGGGCATCGGCCATGTTGCTCTGGGCTCCACGGTCGGCACACTATTGACGGTTCATCAGAAGATTTAGAAACTCAATCGTGGGAGTTAGAGAGTCGAAGGACCGCACTCCAAGTAACCCCAGGTGAGTAAAAAGGTCTGAGGAGGGGGTAGATTCCAGGGGATAAGAGCCAAAAGGCAATCCCTAGCCATCTTTGGATCCAATCAAATATGTCATCACGCAGCTCCTTCTTAAGCTCTCTCAGTGAGATCAGCAGGTCTTCCCTCGTGAGTGCCATGCTTCCAACGGACTGGGTCATCCCCTCTTTGACTGCCCCAGTGATCGCTGGGGTGAAGGAGCAGCAGACTTTTGCGGACTGTGCCTTTTTTGGTGGAATAAGGATCAAGGCGCGACTTCAGCCTGGGGCCCCTCCTATGGCAGAAATGCCTGTGGGCTTTGTTGGGCCCCACTGTGGGGGCACCGCAGACCTGATCTGGAGGATAGCGCCAGGGATTTTACTGTTCGGTGCGTGAGGCAGGCAGAGCTCACCACTGCCCAGACTGTGCCTGCTTTAGTGTTCCCCCAGGTTTAGAGGCCCAGCACGTGGGTAAAGTACTTTAAATGAACAGCATGGGGCCCCCGGCCGGAGGCCTTGTCTCGAGGCTGCAGTCACTGGAGCAGATGCCTGACCGGCGCCATTTTAAGGTCAGGCATCGCGTTCCCGGGGGCTTTACTAGAGCTGTTGCAGGACGTGTCCCCCAGTACCCTCCCGCTCAGAGGGCAACATTCGGCATCTACCAGTGCTCGCATATGTACAGCGTGGAAACCCGCTCCTCACCTGGGGGTACACACAAGGATCACAGTCCTATCGACCGGAGCGTTGGGGTGACTGGTCGTGGTTCACGGCGGCGGGGTCGGGCTCTCAGGCTGCTGCAGGGATATGGAGAGGGCCCCCAATCATCAGCCGCTATACGAGTGTTTCAAGCCCGTCAGAACCGCCAAGCGCCACCGGCAATATCGCAGTGCACCGGTTTCCCGCCTGCCGCCATTTTGCTGCAAGCCTCGCGGCTCCTCTCTCGGAAGCTCCGCTGGGCGCTCTTCTGTCACGGGCAGGGGCGAGATGAGCCGCAGTCCTGGCGACGCACTCCCGAAGGCTTCAGCCGTGGTAGGAAAGCTGCCCCCACTCGCCCTTTATCCCTCGGCAGTGGCCGCCGCCATCTTGGTTGCCGCTTGTGTCTCGCGGCCGATTACTCTTCCCTGCCAAAAACCAGCATATGAGGGGCGCTCAGGGCCGTTGCAGTATCTTCCCGGCTCCCCGCGCTTTACTCATTTCAAAATTGCGGTCAGGGCTACAATCTGTGCGGTGCCAGCCTCTATAACTCTGGGGCTCGGAGCGGAGCCGAGCGAATCTACGTCCGCGCGGCCATCTTGGTAGGTGACATATCTCACGCTAGTTTGTACAGAGAGAGAAATGAGTATTTATTGCCACAGTACAAGTGCTATTAACTTGTTAAAACAACCATAAAGCAATACAAATAATGCAGAGGTTGTCAATGTTAACAATCAAGCTGAACTAAAAGCATACAAATACCATCAAAGGGGATTATGGTACATGTAGTACTGTGAAAGAGATACATTTGTTGTGAAAAAATGCAAGAGTGAGGTTATATTAGAGTAAGCCAATAGTTGACATTCTCTCTATAAAAGAAAAAAGAAAAGCAATGATGTGATTGGCTGCAAGGCTTCAGGGTTCAGATACTTCTATGTGTTGCATAACCTCAGACACCTGTGATTGCCTTTGGTGATTTGGAGGTGAAGGAAGTGTAATCGCTTTGACTTGTGCACAGCAGAGCTCATTTTATTTTTGAATAATGGAGTGTATTCAGCTACCTTAAACATTAAGCTTTATTTGCAGGTCATAAAAAATATAGTGTAGTTAAAATATTTAGTGTATTTCTAAACATTTAAATAATATAATATTGTCATAGGGTTTATACTATATCAGTAAAAATGTGCACTTGAACAACATTAATGTCAAAACTGTGCGAGATTGACTCCACACACACCATCAGGATATGTTGGCCTTACTCCTGGCTAGCTCACAGTGCACCCTCAGGACCTCTAAACCTTATAAGGTACCAGAAGATATGTGCAACCTCAGAAAAAGACAACTCTGACTCCCCAAGGAAATCGTGGAAGCAGATCATTCCCTTTCATTAGTAACTCATGCATGCCCAAAGGGAAACACAAGAAATACTCGAATTGGCATTTCAATTATTTATTGAAACATTGGGATTCCTGTGTAAAATACTTGCGCTGCAATGATTATTAGAAGGAAACTGAACAGAGCAATCAGCATTACTAGAATCATAAAGAAGATGAACAATTAAACAATCTTGCTTTTATATTGATTATAAAGATACATGTATAATAATATTTTTAGTTCTACCTAATGCTTCCTAACCTGGTGGACGTAGGGGGTGTGAATCTGCCAACACACATTAGGATTATCTAACTTCCCAGTTACCTGCGGGTACGTTTCATTTGGGATCTTGTTCTTGTGTAAAGCAGGCCATCACCTTTCTCAGGATGTATGACGTATTCATGCACGCATTTACAATGCATGCCTTTACAACGCGGGAAATACAGCGAATGTGTCGTTACCACGCATTCCATTACAACGCAAGTCATCACAACGACTTGCTTTGGGGAAGCGCTGAAGTTTGGAATAGTATATTTTACTATTCAAACTCCAGTCTGTGCAACAGTAGGGAAGGTGTTGGATTTAAAATCCAACAATGAGTTCCCTAAAGAAAGTCGTTGTAATGGAACGCGTTGTAATGGAACGTGTGGTAACAATGCGTTAGTTGTAGTGCCTGCGTTGCACTGGCACTGCGTTTTTCTGACAGCGTTGTGAACGCTGTTTCCCCCTTTCTCAGAAAGGTAAACAGGATTCAGCTGGGCTGGTATTCCAGCATTGGGCAACCTCGACAGTGACAGCGAAATGGTCTTCTGTCTAAACAAAGGATTGGTGTTGTTTATAAAATAAACTTCACCCATGTTACCATACCGGAGCCCCAGTCAGGCTGTCATTATTTATTCTACCACTACAGGGCTGTCACTGAGCAGACAACAGCAAACTTCATAATTTCGAGCAGTGAGCTTAAGCCTGATACAGAATGTTCAGGGCCCTGATAATATGCCCACAAAGAAGTCTAAGGGCCTGATTTAGAACTTGGCAGAGTGGTTACTCCGCCATAACAGTGACAGATATCCCATCTGCCGAAATGCAAATCCCATTACATCTTATGGGAATTACATTTAGGTGAACAGGATATCCGTCACCGTTCTGACAGAGTAACCCGTCCGCCGAGTTCTAAATCAGGTCCTAAATGTAAGCAACTTCATTTCAAAGAATATTATCCTATATATGCACAGTGTGTCAAGTGTCAACATTTAAGAAAAATGTCAATTTTAAAAGTGAACATGTAAAATGGTGGTGTTCCTGTCCCGATGCCTGTGTAACGATATGTCGACATATTTAGAAACCAGTTTCAATTTATGTGTTCATCACTAATAATTTGGATGTTTAAAATGTCAAATATAAATTAAGAGTGCTTGCTATTGAACCTTTGATATATTGCTGAGTTCATAGGTAGCTATGGAGATAATTCTGTTTTGAAATCTAGGTATCTCTCAGGAATGGTTTATGTTTAGTCCAACTATTGTACTTACTTTACATAATTTTGGACATTGGTGTCCTAAACACACTGAGAAACAGTGTTCAGTAACATAAAAGGTGTTTGAAGGAAAGAGACTTTCTCAATGAACGTTATAGTGGCGAGGTATCAGTCAGTAGACTAGTATCAGCTAAGAGGATATGTTGTAATAAAAATGAAGTATTCACCCTATATAGACTACTAAGATAAGAATCTAATGTAAGAAAATGTACTGTAGATATTGTATACCCTGTTATAATGGGAAACATATGGCATAGTGGTTTTGTTATAGAACCTAAGTAGAGTTTTACTACATTGTAGTGATGTGTTAGTGTTGAGGCTGTTTTTCCACACTCCATTATTAATCATTTTTACTGAAAGTAAGGTGTGTGGAGAGAACTTACTTCCTCACTAAATGTTTTTAGACATATATATACAAGAGTGTTTTCACATTAGAGAGTGTACATCAATTGAACTGAATCATAGATATAGCTCACTTGGAGAAAATATGTGTGAATAAGGAAGGAGTTCCCCACTAAACTGTTTACCACTCTGGTATCACTCTGTACAGAGGTGTTTTGTGAAGAGTTCATATTGACATTAACTTGAAGCATTCATGCTATGTAAAAGTGTATGATACACACTCCAAGCATTATGAAAATGCATTTTATTTAATCTCTAGCCTGTAAAAATGCATGTTCAGTGTTGTAATTACAGAGGGTTCTGTTTCTTAAAGCAATTATACATGTGGTTCACTAACAGAAAAGGGATTTGTAGAGGGATGGGTTTCTAACAAAATCCTTTTACACCCAGTATTTAGCATGTGGAGAGGTCTTAGCAGAGAGGCCATGTTGTTAGGTAAGCCCTTCACGGCTACTGTTTAACTTATAGAGGAGTGTCAGGAGAGATGGTGGACTCTTATAAAACTGAACCATTCACTCTGTATGGACTTGTATAAGAAGACGTTACTCTTTCATGAAACACTACCACAACCAAACTGTACCCTGTTTAAATCTTCTAGTAGAGGGTCTAGTCTTTGTCTAAAACCTTGTACTCTAACCCTTTACTCTTTTCAGAGGTATCAGTAGAGACCTTGCTGTCTGTAATGCCATTCATTCACCATGTTCTCGCAGAGGAAAATGCCTTTGTAGAGGGCTGGATTACTCACTGAAGCCTTTTACACCCAACCTATAACCTCTACAGACAAATTAGTAGCAAGGGAATGTTCTGACAGAAGTGACCCAATCTCCCTGTATACAATTCTAATTCACACTTCTGAATATACATCACAGTTTACTATCCTCCATTTTCTCTCTGATAAAATGTAGTAGCACAGGGGCTAGTGTTTGTCTAAGGCTTTGCACACACACCCTTTATTCTATTCAGAGATCACTAGACAGCTTGCTGTTTATAACACTATGTAACACAGGAGGTACTAGTTCTCTAAGGTCTTCTACGCAAAAGCATTAGCTCTCTGTTGAGCTGTCACTTAGAGAGACTGCTGTTACAGGGTAGTATGAGGTACGATCACTTTTTGATCAAAATATACCATGCAGAATGTATAGCATGCTGAAATATACTAGCACTGGGTCTATTTATTCTCTCAATGCTTCTAAACATACTGTCTATTCTGGTCAGGGAAATATTACAGTGGGTGGTCTTACTGTACTGAACTATACAGCTTATTCATTCAAATAAAACATGTTTAGAGAGGGATGACTTTCTCAGTAAAGCTGTTAACCCCCACCCGTCACTGTGAATAGATGTCTCAACAGAGAGGCTATGTTATAAAATAAAGAAGCATTTAGGCTGCATACACTTATAGGAAAAGTAACATCTCTCTCCTCAAACTGAAGCATACAGAATCTGATGCCTGTTAAACTATGATAATACAAGGCCTAGTGGATCCTTCTGCATACATCCTTTATCCTTTCCGGAAGTGTCCGAAGACAGATAGCTGTTTCTCACCTGAACCAAACACCCTCTTCACTCTCAGGAAACATATGTATAGATAAAATGGCTTCATTAGTAAAGCCCTTCAGACCCACCATTTAACTTGCAGAGGGGTGTCAGGAGAGATGGCGTGCTTTTATGAAAGTGAACCATTCACTCTGTATGGACTTGTATAAGAAATAGTTACTCTTCCATGAAACACTACCACAACCAAATTGTATCCTGTTTAAATCTTGTAGTAGAAGGTCTAGTGTTTGTCTAAAACCTTGTATACTAACCCTTTACTCTCTTCAGAAGTATCAATAGAGACCTTGCTCTCAGTAAAGCTCTTCATACACCATGTTCTCTCAGAGGAGACGCCTTTGTGCAGGGCTGAATTGTTCACCAAACCCTTTTAGACCCAGACTTTAACCTCCATAGAACTATTATTAGAGAGGGAATGTTCTTATAGAAGTGAGCCATTCACTCTGAGTGGAATTGCATTACAAATCTCCACTTTTGCATCGATCTTGCCTATCCCCCATGCAGCCGCGGTCTGTGCAGGTAACAGCGGTGAGGCGGTGGGGCGGAGTGGGGGGAGATTTCGAGGGACGATGCTGAGGGAAAAATAATTATTTATTTAATTTTCCCTCAGCATCGTCCCTCGAAATACCCCCCCCATACCGCTGTTACCTGCATGGACCGCGGCTACCCACATGTCTCCCTTGATAACAATTGGTAGCAGAGGGGACAGTGGTTGTCTTAGGCCTTCTACATACAGCCTTTACTCTGTTAAGGGATATCAGTAGAGACCATGCTGATTGAAAGCCTATTTAACAGCGCAGTAACTTGTTCTCTATGTTTTTCGACTCAGATCATTACCTCTCTGATAAGGGTATCACTAGAGGGGTGCTCTTACAGGGTACTATGAGATAGGATCATTATTTTATCAAACTGTACCATACATAATGTACAGCTTCTTGGAATGTACTACCACACGGACTAGTTTTTGTTATAATCCTTCAACATGGACTCAATTTTTAGTAATAACTGTGTGACAAGTAGAAATACATATGTGTCTTACATTTTCTCCGTAGGGCTTGAAGTCAATTAATGATGCCAACAAAAGACCAGAATAAGTAAAGAAATCAGTGGTACTACAAAGAAGTTGTCAAACATGAAATACAGCCACAGAAAGGAAACAATGTTAATAAAAGGCATGTGTTGAGAGCAAAACAACCAACAACTAAGAATGGAGCAATCTGTTAGCCAAATCCCCCCTAAACATAGCAATCAAACCAAAAGAATGTACGAGATGGTACAATTTAAAGTCACACTCTTCATAAATAACAAAAGGAAGAGAAATAATAGCCATAATCATAATATAAAATAAGTAGTAACCTAATCAAATCAAAAAACCATCACAAAATCTGAATCAACATAAAAAATAATTTTTAAAATAAAAATATATTTTATTACATCAGTCTAAAAATTACATAAAAATCCAATATTAATGAAAACTGAGCTAATAAAATGATATATAAATTGTTTAAACAAACAATTTAACCATCATCACCTTAAAGACTTGAATACAAACTCATTCCATCAGATACCATAATTAAAATAATTACAACACATAAACCACACAATTCCAAATACCAATCACATAAAATTTACATAAACAATAAAATATAAAATTTCCCACCCAAAAGAAGTTAAATAAAAAAGACTTAGGGGCAAATTTATGAGCTCAGTTGCATTGCTCTTGCACCACGCTACTCAAAAATGAGATTTATGAAGCCATGCAAGGCCACCTTGCGTGTCCATGAGTGACTTCATAAATCTCGAGTAAAGCAGTGCAACACAAATAGCTACCTTGAATTACTCTGCACCATGCAACACCCATGGATTTTGAAGCATTCCCAGATTTACCAGAAGTGGAAGACTTGGAAATGCACTAAAAACCTATTCCTAACCAGGTCAGGAGTAACACGGAGAAATGTGTTTATTTCTCCATGTTTTTCCCTCTTTCTATGTGTTCAGCATTCTGCAGTACACATAGAAAGAGGAAAATGCTTCAGGGGATTTGTTTTGTGCATGTAGCTGCAACTTCCTGCACAAAACAATCCATCTTACAATGCAGGCACGCTTGTACCATGGTGCAAGGGTGCCTGCATTGGCGCTAGGCAGCCAAAACGGCACCAACACAGGGGAAAAAGCAAAAATATAAGGCATTCTTTTAAATATGGAACATTTCTGCCCTTCCGCTGTGATGCAGTGCAGCGCAGCAAGGTGGTTTATTGCGTTGCACTGCGTGACAAACTCATAAATATGCCCCTTACTGTTGTGTAACTGCAGCTCTTCCCTGTATCCACATAGTCAAAAATAGTAATCCACCAAAAACATGAAAAATGTTATCCAAAAAATGCAAAAATAAAACAAATCCAATAAAAATCCCTTGAAGCAATCCAAAGTATCAAGAAACCATAAAAAAAAATAGAAAAAAAAAATAGTAATGCTCCATGGGACCCTGAAAAAAAGGAAATCAAAGTGAAAAGAATTTGTTTTTGTATTATAATCCCAACATTTTTTCATTTTAAAAAATGGAAGATCCAAATGATAATAGAACACGTTCCTAGACAAAAACCTGTAAAGTAAATAAGTAAACCCACCTACAAAACACGGCACAATCCCAAAAATACGTATACATCACACTAAATCACACTAAATCATCAAAATACACGTAAAATACCTAATTTCTCTTCTTAATACTGTTCTTAATTGAATTTGTTCCTCTCTCTCCTCTAAGTTTTAAAAAACCTGCTCGCACCGTTTTGTGCTGACTTACCTTTCTCTTTGCTGCATCGGGAGGGTAACCGCCTTACTTTAGAGTCAGGGTACGGCAGTAACTCACCAAGTTGCAGGAAGTTACGCATTGGTTGGGCTGCACTCTAGCTTCTCGGTCATGGGGGATCATAAAAGAGGGGCCGCAGCGTGGCCGCGTAGCGGATGCTGGCAGCGGGCATGCCGCTGGCGCGCCGAAAATGCACCTAAGGCAAGCCCGTCTGCACCCGTCCGCGTTCGGATCTCGGCTAGCGCCGGCCACGCTGTCTGTTTGCCCCCCGGGAGTCGCATATCTTGGTCTAGAGAGCAACTGCTTGAAATGAATAATAAGGCATGTGTTAATAACTATCAGATAGACCCCGAGTTAACCATTCTTGGAACGGGTTGCCACGCTTGTCCTTTTGATTTAGGGGCGAGCTATGGGAAGCCCATCGATTGTTTATCTACCCCAGTGCCCCCCACACAACAGGTCAGGGCCGCGGGTACCAATTTCAGGGCGTGTTTAATTAACTGCAGATCCCTCCCTAAACATGCGGAGGATATTTGGCTCTCCCTGGAATCTAACGCATGGGACCTAGTGTTTCTCACTGAAACATGGCTCAAGGAGAGTTCCAATCCTGACCTGATGCTGGTGATACCTGCTGGCTTCCGTATGACGTGTGCCAATAGGGGAGGCAACAAGACTGGAGGTGGAGTGGCTATCGTTCTGAGGGAGGGCTGGGATATCTCTTGTAGTAGGATTGAACACAAAGGTATCATGGAGGCTATGTCTTTCTGTGTTAGGGTCTCTTCCTCCCTATCGGTGGCCGGGATATTGATGTATAGACCCCCCAATACGCCAAGCTGCCACTTAGCAGAACTCTGTGACATAGCCGCTGATCTTTCATTGAAATACGCCAGCTTCACTATTCTAGGCGATTTTAACGTCGATATTGTGAGAAGTTGGCCTGGCATATGCTGTCCACTAATTATAGTGGGCACCTTGCACCAGTCCAAACAATCCCTTATTGGAGATAGGTTAAAGACAACCTTTATTGAAAGCTATCCTAGTGGTAGCTATGGAGAGCAGCCTTCAGGCTAAGTCTTGAAGGAATGTAAAATAGCTTGTTTTACCAGTCTATAATCTCTTGAGTGACCAAATGAAAGAGGACCACACCAGGTATATATTCAAAATATATGTATTTATTGCTAAACACACCCCTCTAGTCTCTTTATGAGGCTAGAGTTCGAAGTACATAAGTTATAAGTTAGTTATCTACAGTAATAGCACAAATACACGTTTGAGCCCTAGGGGCGTACCAAACCATATACCAATAAAGTGGTATAAGAACCATGATTGAGCTAGACACAGGGCCTAGAGCCTGTAGAAGTGCTTGGACCACAAGGAACCACCCAAGGTAGTGACACAGGGGACCCACGGGGGACGCGTGCAGTGTATGAACACAGCCGCGAATCGCCGTTGAATTCTATGGGGAAAGTCGCGGTTGGAATTTAAAAGAAAAGGGACACTTAGAGGAGGACTTGGAGCAAACCCTTTGAGAACTAGGATGTTCTAGTGTCAATACCCACGGGAGCACCGGAGTACTCGAGTTACCTCACCCAGGGGAGCCGGGTGCATAGGTGTCTTTCGGGGTCGGGTTTCGTCGTCGCTTTCAATGGCGATCTGCTGCAAAGTGCTGCTGGCGGCCAAGTCGAAAGTGTTCGGGTGGATCCAAAGGTGGATCGAAGATTTGAAGAACCTGAAAGCAGAGGGGACAGAGTCTGGGTCACTAGCCAGTGACCAGGAAGGCGATGAGCAGATGCCCACCGATGTCGAGTGCTTCAGGTAGGTTGACAGTCGTCTTGACTCTTCAGCCATGAGGTCCAGGAGGTGTCGACGACAACCAGGAGCTGGATTCGAGCTATGCCACGACGTCTGTCGATTGCAGGGGTGTCGGTGACCAGATTGGACCCAACAAGTCTTGGCAACGGCAAGTCTTGTGGAAATGGAAGAAGGACGATGTTGCAGACCAGCAAGATCTGTGGGACTCACCCAGCAAAGGTAAGTCAGGGCACGCCTGGAGCAACCAGGGAGCCCAAGCAAAAGAAGATTGGCCTTCGGGAGGGCCTACTAGCCAACGGACTAGCGACCGCGAAGGAGCCTCGAGTCGACGCACGTGGAGCTGGCTCACAGGACACTCGTGGAGTGGAGGCCAGTGATCTTCGGTGCAGTCGGTGCTGGAGGCTGGGGCTACTCGGAGCCCAAAGCACGACTTCGTGGGAGACCCAGAAGAGGATGCACTTGCAAATGTGATCGGTGTCCAGGGGTCACGGTTCCGAGTTACCCACGACAGCTACGGGCCTCAGCTTTGCTGGGGACTCAGGGTAACCTCGGGGAAGTCTGGAAATCCACCTCTGGTGATGCAAAGACTTTGGCATCCGGCGGGAGCTTCAGCGATGCAGACCAGACAATTGCTTCTTTGGTGCCTGCCAAGCAGGGGAGTCACTCCTTGACCCCAAGGGAGATTCTTCAGTCCTCTAATCTTAAAGTAGAGCGTCGAAGGTCCAGGATTCTGTGTCAGAGTTTTGTCCAGGTAAATCTAAAGTCCTAAGGACTGGGGTCCCATACTTATACTAAGGTAGGGGGTTGGACATACTCTGTGGACCCACCTATGGGAGGGTCAGGGCAGAGGGGTGGTTACACCCCTTTCCCCTTGTCCAGTTTCGCGCCAGAGCAGGGGCTGGAAGCCCCTGAGCCAGTTTGAACTGGGGTATGCACAGGGACACCAAATGTGCCCCCAGTGCAGGACTTCAAAGCACCAGAGAGTGCTCCCGCCCAGCCGCAATACACACTATCCTGTCTGGGGAGGTGGTTACACCTCCCTGGGACAGGAAACCTATTGTCCAGGCCTCCCCTGCCGGAATTTCGGTCAGCAGCAGGAGGCCAGACTCATGTCTGTGGCAGCGGCATCCATTTTGTGATGCCAGGGCTCTGGAAAGTCAGTACCGGGTATACCGGTGTGTACATGTCTCTCCCTCTAGAAGGGTGGAATGCTACCCCCGCCGCCAGAACTGGCGGGGGGGTAGTATTCCAAGATGTTTGACACCAAACACGACATGTTTCCGTGCAGCCATCCCAAAGTTAGCATTTAACGCGAGGTTATAATGCGCTTAAGAGTATATGAAATGAATGAATGAAATGAAATTCGTACTTGTAAAGCGCACTGCTACCCCAGCTGGGGTGTCCTGGCGCTGTACGCATACCGCTGTGGAACCCTTCCTGGCTATTGCCTGTGAAATGTCCACTCCTGGGCACCCCCAAGGTGAAGCCAGGCATCCCAGCGCTGGTGGGGCCGTTGTGGAGATTAAGCAAGCTATTGCCCAGAGTTACAGAGTGGGACCCATGATTAGAATAGGCACCGAGGCGAGAATTATCAGGTCCGAGGAAATTGAGCCCAAGACCCGCCGAGGCGGGAATTGAACCCTGGTCCCGGGCCAGATCTCTGCATCAGGGTCTGCCGCTCTAACCATTGAGCCACACTTCTCCACGAATGGTCGGGCTGCACTACAAACAGCATCAGAGAAGGGTCTCCGAACGCTGCAGAGGGGCCCAGCTCAAGCAGGGGCACCCTCTCACATAGGAACCACGCACTCTGCCTTCAGGATTGATAAGGCCTGCCATAGGAGTGACTTACAGGTTTATATGTGTGTATGTATATAGTGATATAGGTAGCCTATATCACAGTAAGGGGTGCATGCACCACCTTACCCAGGCTGCAGTAGCAGACCTGTGGTGTCATTTTCGATGGCCTTCCACGGGTGGCACAATACATGCTGCAGCCCCTGGTAGGCCTCTGAGGTACCTATGCCCTGGGTACATAGTATACCATATACTAGGGACTTATAAGGGCACTCCAGATTCCAATCAGAGATGTGCCTAAGGCACATGGAAACCATTTTAGAGAGGAAGCAGCTAGGCTGGGGTTCTGATTAGCAGGGCCCCAGCCAGACTAAAGTCGAAAAACAGTGAAGCATCAGCAAAAAGTGGGGGTACCCATGTGAAGCAGATCCTACTCTCCTACACAACCCCCCCAAACGTAGGGACATTAAACTAACCTTGCCCAGTTAAGTCTTCATGTTCTAAGTGGAAGTACCTAGAGAGTCCATCTGCATTGGCATGGTTACTCCCAGGTCTATGTTCCACTGTGAAGTCTATCCCCTGTAGGAAATGGACCACCTAAGCAGTTTGGGGTTTTCACCCTTCATTTGTTTTAGCCATAAGAGGGGCTTATGGTCTGTTTGAACAAGGAAGTGAGTACCAAACAAGTATGGCCTCAACTTCTTCAGAGCCCAGACCACAGCAATGGCCTCCCTCTCAATGGCTGACCAACGTTTCTCTCTAGGGGTCAGCCTTCTGCTAATAAAAGCTACTGGCTGATCCTGACCTTCATCATTCAATTGTGACAGTACAGCCCCTACCCCCAATTCAGATGCATCTGTTTGGACAATGAACTTCTTGGAGTAATCAGGACTCTGTAGAATGGGAGCAGTGCACATGGCCTGCTTTATGTCATCAAATGCCTTTTGACAGCTAATTGTCCACTGAACCTTTTTGGGCATTTTCTTGGAAGTTAAGTCATTCAGGGGTGTCACTATTGATCCATACCCCTTGACAAATCTCCTATAGTACCCAGTCAGGCCTAAAAGGCTCTCACCTGAGTCTGGGTAGTTGGAGCAGTCCAGTCCATGATGGTCTGGATCTTGCTCTGCAGTGGTTGAACCTGGCCTCCACCCACAAGGTGGCCCAGGTACAAAACCTGACTCTGCCCTATCTGGCACTTTGTGGCCTTGATAGTCAGGCCTGCTTTCTGCAGGGCCTGCAAAACATTTCTGAGGTGGACCAGGTGATCCTCCCAGGTGGAGCTAAAGACAGCAATATCATCTAGATATGCTGCACTATAGGCTTCCAGACCTGTAAGGACTGTATTCACCAACCTCTGAAAAGTGGCAGGTGCATTCTTCAGACCAAAGGGCATCACCACAAATTGATAATGCCCACTAGTGGTTGAGAATGCTGTCTTTGGCTTTGCATCATCAGCTAGTCGGATCTGCCAGTAGCCAGCTGTCAGGTCAAATGTGCTTAGATACTTGGCTGAGGCCAAAGTGTCTATTAGCTCATCTGCCCTAGGTATTGGATGGGCATCAGTCCTAGTGACTGCATTGAGACCCCTGTAGTCCACACAAAACCTCATCTCTCTTTTCCCACCATTGGTGTGAGGTTTTGGCACAAGGACCACTGGACTAGCCCAAGGGCTATCTGAGGGTTCAATAACTCCCAAATCCAACATCTTCTGGACTTCTGTCCTGATACAGTCCCTGACATGGTCAGGTTGCCTATAAATCTTATTTTTAATAAGCAGACTGTCCCCAGTGTCCACTTCATGAGTGCACCAGGTAGTCTGACTGGGTGTCAGTGAGAATATGTGCCTGAACTGATTGAGCACCTGTCTGCAATCAGTTTGCTGGTGGGCAGTGAGGCTGCCTGCCAAGGCTACACCATCCACTGACCCATCATCAGGGTTCTGTGAGAGCAGGTCAGGGAGTGGGTCGCTCTCTTCCTCCTGTCCCTCATCAGTAGCCATGAGCAAGCCCATGTCTGCCCTGTCCACATATGGTTTTAACCTGTTGACATGGAGAACCCTGTGGGGACTCCTGGGTGTTCCTAGGTCTACTAAATAGGTAACCTCACCCTTCTGTTCAACAATGGTATGGGGTCCACTCCATTTGTCTTGGAGAGCTGCTGGGGCCACTGGCTCCAACAACCACACCTTCTGTCCTGGCTGGTAAACAGTCAATACAGCCTTTTGGTCATGCCAGGCTTTTTGCAGTTCCTGGCTAGCCTCAAGGTTTTTAGTTGCCTTTTTCATGTTCTCAGCCATCCGGGAGCGGAGACGAAGTACATAGTCCACTATGTCTTGCTTTGGGGGCTTGAGAGGTAACTCCCATCCTTCCTTCACCAAGCACAATGGACCCCTGACAGGGTGACCAAACAAAAGTTCAAAAGGGCTGTAGCCAACCCCCTTTTGAGGCACCTCCCTGTATGCAAATAAAAGGCAGGGCAAGAGTATGTCCCATCTTCGCCTAAGCTTTTCTGGGAGCCCTTTAATCATGCCCTTCAAGGTTTTGTTGAATCTCTCAACTAAACCATTGCATTGTGGGTGATAGGGTGTGGTGAACTTGTAAGTCACTCCACACTCCTTCCACATTGCTTTTAAGTATCCAGACATAAAGTTAGCACCCCTGTCTGATACAACCTCCTTAGGAAAGCCCACTCTTGAGAAAATTCCCAGGAGGGCTCTTGCCACCACAGGCGCTGTAGTGGTCCTAAGGGGAATAGCCTCTGGGTACCTGGTGGCATGATCCACTACCACCAGGATAAACCTGTGCCCAGATGCTGTTTGGGGATCCATGGGACCAACAATGTCAATCCCCACCCTTTCAAAGGGAACCCCCACCACAGGTAGTGGTATCAGGGGGCCTTTGTAGTGCCACCTGCCTTGCCACTGGCCTGGCAGGTTACACAGGAGTGACAAAACTCCTTGGTGTCTTCAGACATGTGGGGCCAGTGAAAGTGAGGGACAATTCTGTCCCAAGTCTTGTTCTGGCCCAGGTGACCTGCTAAGGGAATGTCATGGGCTAGGGTCAATAGGAAGCCCCTGAACTTCAGAGGTATAACCAACCTCCTGGTGGCACCAGGCTTGGGGTCTCTACACTCTGAGTACAAGAGTCCATCATCCCAATACACAGTATGGGGACCACTAGCTTTCCCAGCAGCCTCAGCAGCAGCTTGCTGTCTGAGGGGTTCAAGAGAGGGGCAGCTCTGCTGCTCCTGGCTCAGATCTGCCCTGGAAGGGCCCCCTGTCCCCAAGAACTCAACCTGGTCAGGTTCAAGCTCCTCTGGGACAGTTCCTTCCTCAGGACTGAGATCATCCCCCTCAAGAGACTGATCTTCCTTCTGAGCCAAGGGGGAATGCACTGCCTTTACCCTACTACTCCTCTTCTTGGAGGGCACTTGGTCCATTATTCCAGAATCCAAGGCCTGTTCAGTGTTAGACATTTTGGCTTGTGACCTGGTCACAGCAAACACATCTGCAGGGATGCCCAGCATTTCCGCATGGGTCCTGAGCTCCACTTCTGCCCAAGCTGAAGTTTCTAAGTCATTGCCAAGCAAGCATTCAACGGGTAGGTCTGCACTTACCACAACCTTCTTAAGGCCAGCTACCCCTCCCCAGGAGAAGTTAACAACTGCCAGAGTATGGTCTGTTCTGACGTTGCTAGCATTGGTCACTTGGTACATTTCACCAAGTATAATCTGCCCAGGATTCACAAGGTCTTGTGTCACCATGGTGACACTTGCTCCTGTGTCCCTAAATGCCAAAGCCTCTTTTCCATTGATTAAGGGCTGTTGCCTGTACTTGCCCAGATTACTGGGACTCACAGAGGAGGTCACATCCATGCCTCCATCACAGACTAGGACAACCTGAGTGAGTTCTCTGACTAGGTCAGAGCTCATCTCCCTACCCAGGGTCAACCCTACTAAACCCTTGGCTTGTGTAGTCCCACCACCAATTGTAACTGCACTAGGGGGAGCAGGTGCCTTAGGGGCATTGGTGGGGGCTGGAGTAGAGTCTTTGGACTTGGTGCAATCACTGGTCCAGTGGGTCTTTTGCTTACAGACCTTGCACCATGGTTCCTTTTGGCCTCTTCCCTTGTTAGACTGTGAATCCCCACCTGAAGAAGATTTTTGGGGGCCTTGTGAAGACTTTTGGTCTTTACCCTTCTCCCCACCCTTATCAGAGTTCTTCGAATCTTGCTTCTTAGGGTCACCACCTTGGTTCTGTACCTTCTGCCTCACCCTGGTTCTGACCCATTTGTCTGCCTTCTTTCCCAATTCTTGGGGCGAGGTCAGATCAGAGTCCACCAGGTGCTGATGCAACAGCTGATTTTGACAATTGTTAAGGATCTGCTCCCTCATGATAAGATTGTACAATCCTGTGAAGTCACATACCTTACTGCCCAATAACCAACCTTCCAGAGCCTTGGCAGAACAATCAACAAAGTCCACCCAGTCTTGAGTCTGTGCCTTTTGGGTATCTCTGAACTTTAACCTGTATTGTTCAGTGGTTAGGCCAAACCCATCAATCAGAGCACTCTTCAAGACTTTGTAATTATCAGCATCCTCCTCTCTAACAGTGAGGAGCTTATCTCTACCTTTGTCTGCAAAGGAGAGCCACAAGATTGCTGCCCACTGCTCCTGAGGGACCCTCTGTACTTTACAGGCCCTCTCTAGAGCAGTTATCCATTTGTGGATGTCATCCCCACTCTGGTAGGGAGGGACAATCTTGCTCAGGTTTCTATGGTCATAAGACCTTTCCCTATCTCTGGGGAAATTGCTGCCACCATGGGACTCTAGTCCCATCTTTTTTCTCTCTTTGTAGAAATCTAGGGACTCCCTGTCTATAGCCAACTGCTGTTTTCTGAGTTCAAGCTGGGCTTGCTCATACTCAATCAGTCTCTTTCTCCTGTCATGAGAGGATTCTCTCTTATGAGAGGAGACAGAGGTCCCTATTGAGGTGTCAGAGTGGTTAGACTCCTGAGAAGGAGATCTAGACCTTCTGGGCACACTCACTATTCTTCCTGGGGAGACAAAGGGGAGGTCATTCTGATCCTCCTCCTCCTCCACAGGAGGAATTGCGTTTTCCAGGTCAAGGTCATTTTCACCTTCCTGGCCAGTTTCAGAGGGGGGCCTGGGTTTCTTCACCCTGACCCCTTCCTCATCTTCTGCCCCACCCTCTCTGCCTACCCCTTCAGACCCTAGGGGCCTGCTGAGATCATCAGCCAGTAACACCTCCCTGAGGTGTTGGGTGCTGGCACTTTTGCCTGCCTTCAGCTTCCTAGTATTGCATAATGCTCTCAATTCCAAGAATGGGAGTTTATCATACTTGGAGGGAAGAAGCCCACTGGCTTATGGCAAGGACTCACTGGGTCCTGGCTTTGAAGACATTACTAGTGAGGTGTGGTGTATGCACTACCTACTCTAGTGTGGCCTACTAAACTCTCTTGAGTTAGAAAGGGTGTGCTATCCCTTAACACACAACTCTAAGTTCAGTAGAACTTACTGTATACTAAGCTTGATTTATATGTACCTTAGGTACCCTTAGTGGTTTTCAGTTGATCAATTCAATTGAGATTATCTGGTAAAACAATAGCAAGCTGGAATCCCACACGCTGCACACCAATGTGAGAAGTTGGCCTGGCATATGCTGTCCACTAATTATAGTGGGCACCTTGCACCAGTCCAAACAACCCCTTATTGGAGATAGGTTAAAGACAACCTTTATTGAAAGCTATCCTAGTGGTAGCTATGGAGAGCAGCCTTCAGGCTAAGTCTTGAAGGAATGTAAAGCAGCTTGTTTTACCAGTCTATAATCTCTTGAGTGACCAAATGAAAGAGGACCACACCAGGTATATATTCAAAATATATGTATTTATTGCTAAACACACCCCTCTAGTCTCTTTATGAGGCTAGAGTTCGAAGTACATAAGTTATAAGTTAGTTATCTACAGTAATAGCACAAATACACGTTTGAGCCCTAGGGGCGTACCAAACCATATACCAATAAAGTGGTATAAGAACCACGACTGAGCTAGACACAGGGCCTAGAGCCTGTAGAAGTGCTTGGACCACAAGGAACCACCCAAGGTAGTGACACAGGGGACCCACGGGGGACGCGTGCAGTGTATGAACACAGCCGCAAATCGCCGTTGACTTCTATGGGGAAAGTCGCGGTTGGAATTTAAAAGAAAAGGGACACTTAGAGGAGAACTTGGAGCAAACCCTTTGAGAACTAGGCTGTTCTAGTGTCAATACCCACGGGAGCACCAGAGTACTTGAGTTACCTCACCCAGGGGAGCCGGGTGCATAGGTGTCTTTCGGGGTCGGGTTTCGTCGTCGCTTTCAATGGCGATCTGCTGCAAAGTGCTGCTGGCGGCCAAGTCGAAAGTGTTCGGGTGGATCCAAAGGTGGATCGAAGATTTGAAGAACCTGAAAGCAGAGGGGACAGAGTCTGGGTCACTAGCCAGTGACCAGGAAGGCGATGAGCAGATGCCCACCGATGTCGAGTGCTTCAGGTAGGTTGACGGTCGTCTTGACTCTTCAGCCACGAGGTCCAGGAGGTGTCGACGATGACCAGGAGCTGGATTCGAGCTGTCCCACAACGTCTGTTGATTGCAGGGGTATCGGCGACCGGATTGGACCCAACAAGCCTTGGCAACGGCAAGTCTCGTGGAAATAGAAGAAGGACGATGTTGCAGACCAGCAAGGTCTATGGGACTCACCCAGCAAAGGTAAGTCAGGGCACGCCTGGAGCAACCAGGGAGCCCAAGCAGAAGAAGATTGTCTTTTGGGAGGGCCTACTAGCCAACAGACTAGCGACCGCGAAGGAGCCTTGAGTCGACGCACATGGAGCTGGCTCACAGGACACTCGTGGAGTGGAGGCCAGTGATCTTCAGTGCATTCGGTGCTGGAGGCTGGGGCTACTCGGAGCCCAAAGCATAACTTCGTGGGCGACCCAGAAGAGGATGCACTTGCAAATGTGATCGGTGTCCAGGGGTCACGGTTTCACGTTACCCACGACAGCTACGGGCCTCAGCTTTGCTGGGGACTCAGGGCAGCCTCGGGGAAGTCTGGAAATCCACCTCTGGTGATGCAAAGACTTCGGCGTCCGGCGGGAGCTTCAGCGATGCAGACCGGACAATTGCTTCTTTGGTGCCTGCCAAGCAGGGGAGTCACTCCTTGACCCCAAGGGAGATTCTTCAGTCCTCTAATCTTAAAGTAGAGCGTCGAAGGTCCAGGATTCTGTGTCAGAGTTTCGTCCAGGTAAATCTAAAGTCCTAAGGACTGGGGTCCCATACTTATACTAAGGTAGGGGGTTGGACATACTCTGTGGACCCACCTATGGGAGGGTCAGGGCAGAGGGGTGGTTACACCCCTTTCCCTTTGTCCAGTTTCGCGCCAGAGTAGGGGCTGGAAGCCCCTGAGCCGGTTTGAACTGGGGTATGCACAGGGACACCAAATGTGCCCCCAGTGCAGGACTTCAAAGCACCAGAGAGTGCTCCCGCCCAGCCCCAATACACACTATCCTGTCTGGGGAGGTGGTTACACCTCCCTGGGACAGGAAACCTATTGTCCAGGCCTCCCCTGCCGGAGTTTCGGTCAGCAGCAGGAGGCCAGACTCGTGTCTGTGGCAGCGGCATCCATTTTGTGATGCCAGGGCTCTGGAAAGTCAGTACCGGGTATACCGGTGTGTACATGTCTCTCCTCTAGAAGGGTGGAATGCTACCCCGCCGCCAGAACTGGCGGGGGGTAGTATTCCAAGATGTTTGACACCAAACATGACATGTTTCCGTGCAGCCATCCCAAAGTTAGCATTTAACGCGAGGTTATAATGCGCTTAAGAGTATATGGTCGGGCTGCACTACAAACAGCATCAGAGAAGGGTCTCCGAACGCTGCAGAGGGGCCCAGCTCATGCGGGGGCACCCTCTCACATAGGAACCACGCACTCTGCCTTCAGGATTGATAAGGCCTGCCATAGGAGTGACTTATAGGTTTATATGTGTGTATGTATGTAGGGATATAGGTAGCCTATATCACAGTAAGGGGTGCATGCACCACCTTACCCAGGCTGCAGTAGCAGACCTGTGGTGTCATTTTGGATGGCCTTCCAAGGGTGGCACAATACATGCTGCAGCCCCTGGTAGGCCTCTGAGGTACCTATGCCCTGGGTACATAGTATACCAGATACTAGGGACTTATAAGGGCACTCCAGATTCCAATCAGAGATGTGCCTAGGGCACATGGAAACCATTTTAGAGAGGAAGCAGCTAGGCTGGGGTTCTGATTAGCAGGGCCCCAGACAGACTAAAGTCGAAAAACAGTGAAGCATCAGCAAAAAGTGGGGGTACCCATGTGAAGCAGATCCTACTCTCCTACACATATGGATAATAAAAAAAGCACTAAAGCACTCCAGCTGGCAGAAACTCTTGATGGGCTCAACCTGACACAAAGAATTACTGCAACTACTCATGACGCTGGCCATATGACTTGGACGGATCATTTATTTATCCCTTTCAGCTTTCATGCCACACATTGCAGCAATGACCCTAAGTATACTCCAGAGTTAAGGAGAGATTGGAGGAAGGTTACTATTGATGCTATGACTCCTGTGCTTCACAATTCCCCCCTCCAGCTGACAGGTAATCCCAACGAAGACATACCCAGCTTCAATAGCTGGGTTACTCACGCCTTAGATAAGGTGGCACCTCCCAGATCTCTAACATCCTCCAGAAAAAAAACATCTGACCTGTGGTTTTCTATGGAACTACGTGCAGAGAAAAGTCTTTGTAAGAAATTGGAACGCTCTTGGAGAGACGCTTATGATCCAGCGACCAAGTGCTCCTATAGAAAAGCCCTAAAAGAGTTCCACAGACTCAAGCGTAAGGCTATGCGAGACTACTTTTCAAACAAGATCAAGTTGGCCGACAATTCAGCCAAAGCTTTATTCAAAATCGCTCAATGCTTCACAAAACCGGCTGCTCTTGATAGCTCTGTGACTCCATCTTCTACCCTTTGTAATGACCTCTCAGAATTCTTTCAGGATAAATTTCAATCTATTTACTCCACTTTCCCGCCTAACACGTCTCTGCTTGAGTTTAATCCTACTCCGGATTGCACTGCTACTTGGTCGGAGTTTCACCCCCTTCCTCTGGATGTGTCCCTTAAGAAACTGCAGAGCTGTAAATCGGGCTCTCCGGGCGATTCTTGCCCGGCTCAGTTCTTCAGACTGCTGGCCCCTTGTTTTAATGTCCCCCTGAACCTAATTTGGAACTCCTCCCTGAAATCAGGTATATATCCAGAGACATGGAAACAAGCATTCTTACTGCCCATCTTCAAGAAGCCGGATGCCGATCCTGCAGAACTTAAAAACTTTCGACCCATCTCTCTGCTACCGGCACCGGCAAAAATTCTTGAGCAGGTAGTTCAGAGTCAACTCTCTGAATTTTTGAAATCTCACTATTGTTTCCATGACTCTCAATCCGGCTTTAGAGCAGGATACAGTACGGAGACCGCACTCTTGGAAGTTGCGGAGAGCGTACGCGAAACCATAGATCAGGGCAGCGCAGCTATGCTGGTGCTGCTTGACCTATCTGCAGCTTTCGATACTGTGGCCCATTCGATTCTCCTGGAGAGACTTAAGCATTTGGGAGTACGGGGTACAGTTCTGTCCTGGCTCCGGTCTTTCCTCGAGAACTGCACACAACAGATTTATTTGCGCCCCTTTGTTTCCACTTGGAAGCCTCTTGTTTGCTGGGTCCCTCAGGGTTCGGCTCTGAGCCCTCTACTCTTCAACCTATACCTTACCCCTCTCGCGCTCTTGGTGGAGACTCTCGGAGTGAAAGTGATTTCCTACGCTGACGTCACCCAATTGATTTTCTCTTTTAAAGAACATTTGGAGGCTGCTTTTGTCAACTTTAGGCGGTGTTCGAGCAACATCTCGGATTGGATGACTCAAACCTGCCTAAAGCTGAACACTGAGAAAACTGAGGTGCTCTTCTTTAACCAACCGGTCCCACCTCCCTCCATGCTGTGATGACCAACAGAACTGAATCCCCCTCCTGTTCCAGTGGAAGCGGTAAGGAATTTGGGGTTCAAATTCGACAATGCTCTCTCGTGCACACCCTGCGGAAATTCCTCCACTTTCTCCTGCTGGACTGTAGGCCGACTGTAGTTCATGCCTTGATTACATCCAGCCTGGACTACTCTAACAGCCTCTACTTAGGTCTCCCAGCAAATTTGATCCGCAGATTACAAGTGGTTCAGAATGCTGCAGCTAGATTGATCTGCAAGGTGCCTTTCCATCATTCCATCTCTCCCCACTTGCGAAATCTTCACTGGCTGCCCATCAGCAGAAGAATTGAATTTAAGGCACTCACCATGGCATATAGAGCCACCATGGGTCGGGGCCAGATATATCTGAGACGCAGACTGCAAAGCTACCAACACGACCGAGTCCTCAGATCCAACCATTTGAATCTGCTCTCTACTCCTTGCTTTCGTAAGTCCAGGATAGGCGGCAGAGCCTTTGTGGTTAGAACTGCGAAGCTCTGGAACGCCATGCCCTTACATATCCGCAAAACGGCATCAGAATCAGCTTTTAGGAAAGAGTTGAAGACCTGGCTGTTCGACCGCACTTAGCCCGTCTCCTCTACCAATGCGCATTTTCTGCAGCCTTAGGGCTGGTACACCTCCGTTGGAGGTAGCCGTGCGCTCAATAAATGTTCCAAATAAATAAATAAAATACATTTAACACATGCATTATAACATAACGATACATTGCCAGAATAGTGTACGAAAACCCAAAACTGCAAACTAGTGAGAATTACTACTATTAAAACATCTCAAAATACAACAAACCCACAAACAACACTATTACATACCTTCCTGGACTTACCTGTTCCAATGAACAGCAGCACCTAACCATGCCCTGGTACCGGAAAAATGCACTTAAAATAACTCAAATATATTGCAAAATAGAAGGTAGCTGTAAAAATAAATGGCTGCTAAATGAAACAAAAAAAAATGGATGAATGGGAAATAAATTGCTGAAAAAAACTGTATGAAATTTTTTTAAAAACTATAAAACATGAAAATTGTGTAAAAGTGTAGTAGAAAATGTTAAAAATTGTAAAGTATACATTAAATAATAGAATAACATATATATAATTAGTTATTATATACTGAAAAAACGTATGTTGAAATGATGTTGAAAATATGTTTCTAAAACAATTTAAGAAATGTTAAAAAAGTGTGAAACAATGGAAAAAAGGGGAAAATGTACAACATACAATAGTATTTGAATATAATTTAAATTTTTTATTTAATAATGAAAATAAGGTGTCATTGACTATTCTCACTCCAACCTATACCAACTTAGGGAAGGAGTTGGACACTAAAAGGGTAACATTTACTATTCCCTCCCCAATCTCACCATATGGGGAAAGTTCTTGAGCACTAAAGGGGTGACATAACTATTTCCACTTCAATCTAACCATATTGGGGGAAGGTGTCTGACACTAAAGGGGTGATATGTATTATCCCAATTCGATTCAATCCATATTGGGGAAGCTGTTGGACACAAAGGGGTCGATTCCGATTCGGGCCGGAAGCGCACCTAACACTATTCGTCCGGAAAAAAACCCAGCCGAATGCGTGTTTCCCGACCGATTCGAACAGTCGTCCCAACGAGCAAGTACGATGCGCATAACAGCCCAGATTCGAGCGAGCCGTACTTACCCATTTCAGCTCCTGTTCCCGCCCGAGCCGTATCCGTAAACGCCGAATCGAGTCGCACGGAAGCAAATACACAGCACCTTCCGGCCGGACTAGTACGATGCGCATTCCGTACGCGCCGAACCCGTCGCTACGTCCGGCACGTCAGAGCATCCGGCAGAGCTGTACATAAGCTCCGATTCGCGCCACAAGACGATCCACGGCTACGAGATGAACAAGCCAGCGACGAGTACGAGTCGAAGCCACGAGAAACCCGAACGAGACGAACAAACCATGAATCCCATCGCGCAGGTCCTACCAATACTCTACATCTATTACCGGGACCGGTACGGATGCGTACGGCGCAGACGGTAAGTCAAACACCCACAACACAAACAAACGACACGTACCCGAAATATGTCACACACACATAGGGATGCAGAAATGACGTACACTAGCAACAGCAGAACCATAGGGGCGGGATGGCTACCACCAATGCCATACACACCCATAGGGTGCTGGATGCATACCACTACCACCACTCCTACTCAGGGGGCCTGGATGCCTGTCACTACTACCATCCCCACTCATAGGGGATGGATGCCTACCACTACCACCACCCCTACTCAGGGGGCCTGGATGCCTGTCACTACTACCATCCCCACTCATAGGTGGATGGATGCCTACCACTACCACCACCCCTACTCAGGGGGCCTGGATGCCTGTCACTACTACCATCCCCACTCATAGGGGGATGGATGCCTACCACTATCACCACCCCTACTCAGGGGGGCCTGGATGCCTGTCACTACTACCATCCCCACCCATAGGGGATGGATGCCTACCACTACCACCACCCCTACTCAGGGGGACCTGGATGCCTACCACTACCACCACCCCTACTCAGGGGGGCCTGGATGCCTGTCACTACTACCATCCCCACTAAATAGGGGGATGGATGCCTACCACTACCACCACCCCTACTCAGGGGGGCCTGGATGCCTGTCACTACTACCATCCCCACTCATAGGGGGATGGATGCCTACCACTACCACCACCCCTACTCAGGGGGCCTGGATGCCTACCACTACCACCACCCCTACTCAGGGGGCCTGGATGCCTGTCACTACTACCATCCCCACTAAATAGGGGATGGATGCCTACCACTACCACCACCCCTACTCAGGGGGCCTGGATGCCTGTCACTACTACCATCCCCACTCATAGGGGGATGGATGCCTACCACTACCACCACCCCTACTCAGGGGGGCCTGGATGCCTACCACATCCACCACCCCTACTCAGGGGGGCCTGGATGCCTGTCACTACTACCATCCCCACTAAATAGGGGGATGGATGCCTACCACTACCACCACACCTACTCATGTGGGCCTGGATGCCTGTCACTACTACCATCCCCACTCGTAGGGGGATGGATGCCTACCAGTACCACCACCCCTACTCAGGGGGTCCTGGATGCCTACCACTACCACCACCCCTACTCAGGGGGGCCTGGATGCCTGTCACTACTACCATCCCCACTCATAGGGGGATGGATGCCTACCACTACCACCACCCCTACTCATGGGGGCCTGGATGCCTACCACTACCACCACCCTACTCCTGGGGGCCTGGATGCCTACCACTACCACCACCCCTACTCATGGGGGCCTGGATGCCTGTCACTACTACCATCCCCACTCATAGGGGGATGGATGCCTACCACTACTACCATCCCCACTCATAGGGGGATGGATGCCTACCACTACCACCACCCCTACTCAGGGGGCCTGGATGCCTGTCACTACTACCATCCCCACTCACAGGGGGATGGATGCCTACCACTACCACCACCCCTACTCAGGGGGCCTGGATGCCTGTCACTACTACCATCCCCACTCATAGGGGGATGGATGCCTACCACTAACACCACCCCTACTCATGGGGGCCTGGATGCCTACCACTACCACCACCCCTACTCAGGGGGCCTGGATGCCTGTCACTACTACCATCCCCACTCATAGGGGATGGATGCCTACCACTACCACCACCCCTACTCAGGGGGCCTGGATGCCTGTCACTACTACCATCCCCACTCATAGGGGGATGGATGCCTACCAATACCACCACCCCTACTCAGGGGGGCCTGGATGCCTGTCACTACTACCATCCCCACTCATAGGGGGATGGATGCCTACCACTAACACCACCCCTACTCATGGGGGCCTGGATGCCTGTCACTACTACCATCTCCACTTATAGGGGGATGGATGCCTACCACTAACACCACCCCTACTCATGGGGGCCTGGATGCCTGTCACTACTACCATCCCTACTCATAGGGGGATGGATGCCTACCACTACCACCACCCCTACTCATGGGGGCCTGGATGCCTACCACTACCACCACCCTACTCATGGGGGCCTGGATGCCTACCACTACCACCACCCCTACTCATGTGGGCCTGGATGCCTGTCACTACTACCATCCCCACTCATAGGGGGATGGATGCCTACCACTACCACCACCCCTACTCATGGGGGCCTGGATGCCTGTCACTACTACCATCCCCACTCATAGGGGATGAATGCCTACCACCCACACCACCCCTACACATAGGACGGGTAATGCATGACACAACCAGCATACTCCAACATAAGCAATGTCTGAAAATACATCCCACCAACACCATGACAAGCGTGTGTAGTCTGTGTCAAATGCCTACAACACTGAACATGACATTGAGCATACAATGTGACCCCCTATCACATGTGTCACACATAAATGTGTGTGGCCTCCACAATGCAAGCCGACCATGACCACTGTGGCAATGGAGTATAACACCCCATCATCACAGTGACCAAAAGGTAAGTGTGGGGTCCATACCTGAGGCACATTTTGAACATTGTGGCAATGGGGTCTAAACCCCCATCACCACAGTGACCAAAAGGTAAGTGTGGGGTCCATAGCTGAAGCACATTTTGAACATTGTGGCAATGGGGTCTAAACCCCATCATCACAGTGACCAAAAGGTAAGTGTTGTCATGGGAAAAGCTGCAAATGCCAAACAGCATGGATGATTCCTGGTCACAGAACAACAAACACATCTGTGGCATAGTAGTGCTTGTGTCCCATAGCAACATACATTGGGTGAGGGCAAACAGTGCAGTGCAAATAAGATATACCTTTGGCCATGTGCAGACAAACATTACCCATGGGGGCTGACATTGTCAACATTCGTCAATAACACAATGACAGAAGTGAGCATCATAATGCAGCCCCACATATCTGCACCAATGGACACACAAATGTAGATATCCTGTGGAGACTGTAGATGTGAGGTGAACAAATACCATACCATGGCAGCAATGGGACATACAAACCATGATCATTGTGCTGACTGATGACCTAGGAGTCCCAGGGACAGCAGGGGAAACCCACCCAAACAACATACAGCCAATGGCACACTAAAGATATGCCAATGCAGTGGTGCAGATGCACAAACACAAACAGGCAGCCTCCCACTGCATATCAAACCCAACAGGTGATGGGGGGGGGGTGCCAGTGTCCCCAGGCAACCACACAACACATGAGGAGGCCTGAATCACAATTACACAGATGTGTATACAGTGCCACACAAAAGTAACTCATGGATCGGATTCCCTATGTGGGCAATCAGGCATTGTTAGATGAGAGGGAGCCCAAATTACACATGTCACACAGGCTTGTAGGAACAGCAAATAACACAGCAAGAGACAGACCCACCACAGCACTACCCCCAGGGACCCCACATTGTGGTGACCCTGGCCTGCATGATAATCCCACTGTGATGACAAAGCTAGATGTCGTTCACACTGTGAACCACAGTCATGTGTCCTGAGCAACAAACTACCATCACACCTACACAAGCACAAATCAATCAGCACGGCCTGTTAGCCAAGGCCAACATGGAGGTAGGGGTCTAGCCGTGCAACAACTCTCATTTGCACACACTCAACACCACACACCTTGATCTCCACCAATGTGCAGCAGTGAAGCTCACATGGACTGGTGACATTGCACATGCACCCATGACAATCCCAGGGGTGGTGGGGGAACTAAGGTGCAGAAACCCATCACACATGGCCAGTCAACAAGACTCGTGAATGTCTGACACACTGCACAGTACACCGTACATGGGCATGACGTGAAATCCACCACAATCAATGGGATCCCGGACACAGTCACACACCAATGAAGAAGTCAAGGTCACCCACAAAGAACACACATAGACAACTTCCAACATTGCAGCTCTGACCCTGAGGAGTGGCAGCAGTCACAAACACAACGTGTCACAATCACTGAAAGCTAACACAAACTGTAAATTACATGACTTGTGTAACCATCAAGTGCCAAGGGGAATCCTGACTGTGTCTCATCTGCATTTGCCCACAAACTCAGCCCTGACAGCAAACACACCTATGGATGACACCCTGATGACCAGTAATGTGCCATGCACCCACATTCCAGAGAACCCAGTGCGAAGATTTGGGGGGAACAT
The DNA here is from genome assembly GCA_963921515.1 of Calotriton arnoldi. Classification (NCBI taxonomy): domain Eukaryota; kingdom Metazoa; phylum Chordata; class Amphibia; order Caudata; family Salamandridae; genus Calotriton; species Calotriton arnoldi. Next base: position 166,237 of record CAWUFW010017060.1, read on the forward strand.
AGGTCAACTCAGCAAGCATCACAAACAGGAACATCACTAGGGATCCCAGCCTGCGTTGCAAAATGGAAGTGAACACACACAGACATGCTCACACAACACACACCTTGGGCTCAGGCAATGTCACGGAATTACACTCTGCCATGAGGGGACTCCACTCCTGTGTAAGGAAAGCTGTGCCATACGTTGTCTCTGCAGGGCTCTATCATGTCAGCAGTACACTTGGTCACTCAGTCAACAATTAGCACAAAATGAAGGCTCTCGTCACATCAGCCTGGTCATGGGAGTGTCACCGAAATCATCTGCACAGATCCAACACACATGTATAGCAAGTTGCACTGATAACACAGATGAGTCCTTCCCCATTGATGCCCAAACTTGCATGTCCAGTGGAGATGGTCACACGGTCAGGGAAATAGACAAATTGAACAATGGCAAGCACAACTGATGTGCAGGGGTGTAAACCACAGATGTGATATTGCAAATAAATGTAGGAAATCCCATTGGCAAATATTGAAAACATGACACCCTCATATTGCTGCAAAGGATGACATGGCTACACACCAGGATAGGACACATTCCCCCTGGACCACATGGGGTCCTGCACAGTAACACTTCAATTTCATGATCTCAAAAATCACCATCACTGCAGCAAGGGCATGGTTAGCATCATCAACATCATGTACATCTGAAGCAAAACCACCAGAGAACAGAAAGGAGCTTTATTCAGCATATGTGTGTGAAATAGAAAAGTCCAGAAAAAGACAAAGGCCAATGGCCAGTCCAACAGTTAAGTCCGAACAGGGTGACAGTGGCAGATGTCACCCTTTGCTTGCCTGCACTGATACGGACCAGGGACATTCCCCTCGGGAGGGGCATACGGGGGGGCAGGCCAGGCACCGCAGGGACAGGATCAGGGCTCACCAGAAGGAGGCAGGGAAGGGGTGGCTGGTGCTGGAGAGTCACTGACAACTGCAGTGGAGGTGTCTGACATGGTGTGTGCCGGCACAACTGGGGGCATGAGTCAGATGGTGTGGGTGCCGGCACGACTGCAGTGGTCTGGCTAGATGGAGTGGACAGGTTCCCCACTGCAGTGCCCAAGTCAGACTGGGTGGTAGTGGACTCCACTGCAGTGCCTATCTCCAGGGGAGTAGAATGGGGTTCAGGTAAGGTGGGCAGGACAGAGGGGGAGGACACGGTCTACACACCAGTGCACAAACATGTGCAGCGGGGGGTGTGAGGCTGGAAGAGCAAGTGGTAGGGGGAGAAGGCCGGATCATTTTGGGGATGGTGTATCTGTGGGTGGGGAACCTGGGGCAGGGTGTGGTGGGGGAACCAGTGTTGTGGGGGCCTGAGGGATGGAGGAAGGAGACTGTGTGGTTGAGCTGCAGGGCGGTGGCGGGGTCTTGGTCTTCCGGGACCGGGGGACTTGCGTGTGGGGGCCTTAGTTTGTCTGTGCCTGGGGAGGGTGTCCGGGGTGAGGGGCACTCCCTCTGTGTGGGTGGACTTCCTCTTCCCCCTGTATGCTGGATCAGCTGGATCGGAGGGGAAGAGGCCGAGGTCACAGAGGAAGAGCTGCTGTTTAGGTGGGGTTGCAGGTGAGGCAAGGGAAGGGGTCTTGGAGGGAGAGGATTTTGAGGACTGCGGAGTGACTGTGGATGCCTGTGTGTGTGTCTGTTCCCCATCCCCTGTGGGTGTGGTATCAGTCCCCTAAGGATGCTTGTGTGCACGTTTTGCCTTTGTTTTGGGTGTTTCTGTGCTGCTTGTGTCTGTGTGTTTGGGTGATTGTGCAGGTGTGCATGTGCTTGGGACAGGTAGGGTGCCAGGAAGTGTGGATGGGGCAGAGGTAGGAGGGGTGAGGGACTGTTGGAGGAGGGACACTGCTGCCGTCAGGCAGGAGTCCATGGACTTATTGCTCCTCTGTAGGGCAGACATGCCAGATGAGATGCCCTCCATGAACGACACCAGCTGTGTCAACAGAGTGGTGTGTGCATGGAGGACACTCAGCATTGCTGTCTGCCCTACATGGAGCTGGCGAAGTAAGTACACAGACTCCTCACTCAGGGCAGCAGGGGACACAGGGGCAGGGGTGCGGTGCCTGGCACGAAGGAGACACGCTCCCGAACACGGGAGCCTCCACGGACCTCTGGAATGGGAGCCGATGGGAGGGCGGTGTCAGTGGTGGTGGCGGGGCCAGCCATACTAGCTGGTGTGTGGTGGCTGCTGACACCCGCCTCCACAAGGGAGTCATCCTCCGAGCAGCTGTGGTCCTCAGCTGAGGTGGATGGTGCTGAGGACTCCTCGGTGTGGCTCCCCTCGCCCTCTGTGCCACTGGGTCCCTCCGACCACTCATCGGCTGCTGACCCAGTCTGGCTCTGCAGCTCCTCCTGGTCCGTGGAGCTGTCCCCTCCTGTGGATGTATCTGCAAACAATTAGGGAAACAGACAAACATCAGTCACCTGCACTGACCGCACACACCACAGTAAGTACAGCACATTACAGAGCAAGCCCTGGCATCCTTAGTTGAACATTGCCAAAAGTGCTCACACAGATTAGGAGAAGCCAATTGTCAGTCTGATGGTCAACCATGGCACTCACACCCCTCCTGGCCTTTGTAGTAGGGTTCTGTTCTACCATATAACACAGACCTATGTACCTTTCTGCTCTGCCCATGAAACATGGCACTCCCATATAGGCCCCACCAGTCAGGCCCTGATAGATGACCTAAGCGGTCCATTTTTCTTTTAGCCTTTTAGTACCTGTCACAGTGGTCCACCACCCCCTTAGATACATACACTTAGGCCCAAGCCCTCACAGTGGTCCACACCCCTTAGATACATACACTTAGGCCCAAACCCACCTCCTTAGATGCACACACACATGTAGGCCCAAGAGGCCACTGCCTCTTGCTATCATTTTTAATACAAGAAATCTTGTAGGCCTTTCTGACCTGACAGCAGGGACCTGTGCCATCCACCGCTGCACCAGCCCCCCCTTGTAAATATCCACAGTCACAAGAATAAGGTTAGCCCACACGTATGTGACACTCTGCTGGTACATCTTGCTCTTTCACAAGCAATGTTTGCAAAATTTTAACTTATGAAAATTTCCACGCTTGCTCCACTGAATCTCAAAAGGCGGCTACGTGACAGAGAAATAATATATAAAATCTCAATTTCTGAGCATCTTACGGTAAAACTTATCTTTTTCTTATGTTTGCGATCAAGAGCACCGACCACCTGCTAAAGCCCCTGTTTTCACCATGATACCACTTCTCTGTTCTTCAAAAAACTTCCCACAGTTACTGTAAGCGTGTGGTCAAGGACCCACGTCAGGGCCCACGTCAACTGTGGGTAGGAGTTCTACATTAAGCCATATAAAAGGTTTGCACCCATGTCCATGCCCTGAACTCTTCATACCAGTGCATTGCATGGGGAGGGTTCCCGGTCGGCCGTTCTCCTGATCTTGGGCTAGAACTTCTACTCTCAAGGTGGTAATGCTCTTTTCTGATTGCTAGCCTTTTGGCTTTGTCAGCCTCCCTAATTTAGCTCATCCACACCCAATTCATTGCAATTATCCTAGCTTAAACTGTGTAGCCTTGGATTGTTCTTGCTCTCTTATTTAAGATTTGCCTTCTAGGCGCTTGCCTAATCATGATCCCTCTTTTAAGACTTGCCCCATAGGCTGTAGCTCACTGATAGATAGTTACATAGATCTTTGTGCTTCCCTTAAAATATGATTAGTAATATTGTTGATGTTTTCATTTTCATCCTGCTCATGTGTTGACGAGCATCATTAAATGAACAGTTCTCGGTGTTACTGAATTGCTTAACAAAGTGCCACTGTATTTCACACAGTTGTTCCTTCTTTTCAAGTGAGCGAGGCAGAGTGCGGGTCGTGCTCTCATGAGCCGGTAAGCAGAAGGGTGTGACCACCCATTTACCCTCAAACAGCTTGCACCCATCTGTCTGGTGCCTGCCGGATGGTAATACCCCAGTGTGGACACATGCACCACCTACCCAGTTGTTGGACATTGCAGGGAACACGGTGAAGTATGTGAACATGCACACATCACATCTCTTGCCACTGAGTCAGTACAGGTGTCTGGATAAAGGGATGGCCAGAGTCTAATTTGAAATGCATGTGATGCATACCAGCACCACACACCATGATGCACCCATGTCCTCATAGTCAATGCCACAATGGGGTGCATGTTGCACATGTCACTCCCCTGCAGGATCACTCTTAGGAAGTTTAATGCCATGGCACATGCATGCCTGCAAAGTCATACATCACTGTCTCCAGTCACATGGGCAGGGCATCCAGCCAACAACAGTCTGCACTGTGTCACAATCCTAGGTCATAGGGAATGCAAGTTCTGTAGCTGACAAGTGCACATGTCCATCCCCCCCACACCACATCATCTGAACTCTTATTTGTCCACGTCATACCAATTGGACATATGGGAGACATGAAACACAACTCTCTGAACCTGAGCACCTCACAGTCTGCTGTGAATGAAAAACAGCTGCCTGAACTTCTCAGTCGCATGCACCAGTCTGCACAGTCAAGTGATCAAACACCTATATGTCACCCAAATATCGTCTCTCATGGTCACATCTCAGATGGCATGCTGAGCCATAACCGATAAACACCCCAGTAGTCCTGACAATGAAGCCACAGCACAATGACACAGAGGCAGACACCTGAGGGAACATTTCACTGAGCACAACGTGTCAGCTGATACACGGGAGTGGGAGTACAGAGTGTATTGTATGCCCTGGAGTAGGCATGACTGTCCTGCTCCACGTGAAAGAGGATGAGCCCTGGACAGTAGGCATGTGGCTAAGCATGTGTGACACACTTGATATACATACTCATGAGGCCCAAACATTGTTCCCACCCGCAGCATGAGGGTGTGCCAAATACCCCAGGCACATGTGATGAGTCAGATCAGCAATTGGAACACATATCAAAGTTACACGCAGATTACATGTCAGAACTCAGGCATTGTGTAAGCAATTGACCCACCCATGAAGCCCACCACAAAGGTACGGTAACAAATGCTGTCCCCCACCCTGAGCTAAGTAAAATGCAAGGACACAGTACCCAAGTGACACAATTTCCATACTGTAAGGGCCACACCTGGGTATCAGATGAGGAGTGGGCATGTCACAATTGAGGGACATGGGTCCTGGACCACAAGACTGATGTACTGTGGAGGTTTAACCAGGCCAGAGGAGGGCACATAGCATGTCAGACAAAGTTCACAGTGCAGTCATGGACTCACCCCTCCTTGCTGCTGTCTGGCCTTCAGCTGCCCATCCAGGTCAGGGAAGACCACCGCCAGGATCCGGAGCATGTGGGGGTCAGGGTCCGGTGTCTGCCCCTCCTGCGAGAGGCGACAGCTTCAGCTGGACCCTTGCGATCCTCCGGGTCCAGCCCCGAAGGTCCTGCCACCTCTTCTGGCAGTTGCTGATCCGGCGCTTGTAGTCCCCCACGGATCGTACTGGCCGGACGATGGTCAGCCAGATCTCCTGCTTCTGGTGGGCATCAACCTGTGAGGATGACAAAGTGAAAAAGGCCATTACTACACATGCAACATATCCGTGCATCACACAGTTGGATATACATGTCTCAATCACAGGGGCATATGATGTACACAGGCAGTGCAACTATGGCTATGAACAGTTTACCAGCAGTTACTAAATGGTATCATTGCGTGGGAAGTAAAACCTTGTTGGAATGCACTGTTACTGCACTATACGTGTTCAGTGCATGTAACTACACACTTTGGGGGGTGAGAACTACTCAGTGAGCATACTAGCCAGTGGTGTGCACACTGTAAGTCTTGCTAGTCAGACAACATGCACATTTAGTAAGGCAGTGGACAGCAATCTCACCTGCTCCCCTGGTTTCCCATACAGCTTGCTGTACTGTGGAAGGAGGCTGTCCAGCAGGGTCTGGTTCTCCTCAGCGCTGAAGGCTGGGGCTCTCTCCACAGTACGTGCCATTGCAGTAGCCAGAGGATGCAGAGACAGCAGCAGTGTTGGTGGCAGATGTCGTCCTGGAGCATGTAGTGCAGGCAAGTGAGCTCTCAGGGGAACAGTCAGCATTATATGTGTGCTGCAGAGGCAGATACTGTCCCATGTGTCCAAAGTGATAGGTCCAAGTCGTTTGCATCTTCTGAATCTGGCCAATCCATGGAATTGCACCACTTATACACGCCCACAGCATCCTTCAAAAGTTAAACTTCATGACACCCATGAATTTGCAACATTGTTGTGGCTGGCCAACTGAATTCACTGCATCAGACTTGTTAAAGCTTGAAACGCGTCCGTTGCAATGCCAGGCCCTAGCCAATGCGTGTGCACCGATCGGACCATTGCTGTACAACGCGGATTTAAAAAAATAACGCTTACCCGTTCACATCAAATGCAATGTCCAATGCGTGCGCACCGATCGGTCCATTGCTGTACAACGCGTACCCGCTACCATCATATGCAATGGCCAATGCGTGCGCACCGATCGGTCCATTGCTGTACAACGCGTACCCGCTCACATCATATGCAATGGCCTATGCGTGCGCACCGATCGGACCATTGCTGTACAACGCGTATTTAAAAAAACAACGCGTACCCGTTCACATCATATGCAATGGCCAATGCGTGCGCACCGATCGGTCCATTGCTGTACAACGTGTACCCGCTCACATCATATGCAATGGCCAATGCGTGCGCACCGATCAGACCATTGCTGTACAACGCGTATTTCAAAAAACAACGCGTACCCATTCACATCAAATGCAATGTCTAATGCGTGCGCACCGATCGGTCCATTGCTGTACAACGCGTACCCGCTCACATCATATGCAATGGCCAATGCGTGCGCACCGATCGGACCATTGCTGAACAACGCGTATTTCAAAAACCAACGCTGCACCGTTCACATCATATGCAATGGCCAATGCGTGCGCACCGATCGGTCCATTGCTGTACAACGCTGTACCCGCTCACATCATATGCAATGGCCAATGCGTGCGCACCGATCAGTCCATTGCTGTACAACGCGCATACCGCTCACATCATATGCAATGGCCAATGCGTGCGCACCGATCGGACCATTGCTGTACAACGCGTACCCGCTCACATCATATGCAATGGCCAATGCGTGTGCACCAATCGGACCATTGCTGTACAACGCGTATTTCAAAAACAACGCTGCACCGTTCACATCAAATGCAATGTCCAATGCGTGTGCACCGATCGGTCCATTGCTGTACAACGCTGCACTCGCTCACATCATATGCAATGGCCAATGCGTGCGCATCGATCGGACCATTGCTGTACAACGCGTATTTAAAAACAACGCGTACCCGTTCACATCAAATGCAATCTCCAATGCGTGCGCACCGATCGGTCCATTGCTGTACAACGCGTACCCGCTCACATCATATGCAATGGCCAATGCGTGCGCACCGATCGGTCCATTGCTGTACAACGCGTCCCTGTACAAGTCACTCCCATATGTCACCATGCTTGTCACTGGTGAACGTATGCCAGCCACATATACTTGCCAGGGACTCAGGGGCACACCTACAACACCACAGCCTGTCCACACTGTATCCTAAGGCATGTAAGGCTGCATTACCTTTTCTGTGTATGGGGGTCAACATGTGGTTTTTGGGTGTCACTTGGGGCAGCCACTCCCAGGCTGTGCACGTGTTCATGGGGACAGAATCCTTTGTGTGTTGTGCACATGACCACTGTGATGTGCAACTGTTCATTTCAGAGCATGTGGCATGGTCACATTTCCAGGTTGTGTATGTGTATGTCATGTCACATACCCCCTGAGTCCCATGTGGGAAGGTATGTACGTCACAGCGTCTCCCATTGCCACAATAGTGATGGCCCTCCTCAGTCTGTGTGCATGTTGCGTTTCCGATGTCTCTGATTCCATGTGCACAATGGGAGACAGTCTCCACATCCACGTTGTTTGTGCATGGACTTTGATGTTGTGCGTGTGTGTGTCACAGAGGTCCATGTCTGTCCTGCAGAGGCAACAGGGGCCACTACCTGTGGGAGTCATGGTTGTTTTGCTGACGTGTACATGATACGCCATGTCATGCCAGTGTCCATGTGGCAATACAGGGTCCCTGGGAATCTACCTGTCAATGAGCTGTGATGCCTGTGGCACATCTGTCCTGACATGTCACTGTGGTGTGTGTTTGGAACGTGAATGGGTACTGTGACACAGCCTAATGATTTCCCATAGCACAACCTGGAACTTGTTGTCAACACATGTTGAACTGTGATGTTAGATGATGGCCATGTAGGTGCCATATATGTCCATACAGAACGGCACACACATCAGGTACTTGTGTCTCGTAATGATGTATCATGTGATATTGAGTATGGTCAATGGCACATATGTGGGGTGACTGACAATCTTTCTTTCTTCACCTATGCACTGCAGGGCACCAGCTGTCCATAGACCATTCCCTGACCCTGCAACGATGGTGGAATGTGACTGCATCTGACGGTACCGCTTCAACAGGGCGCAGATTGAGGAATTGGCGGTGCAGTTGGCCCCACATTTGCAACCTGGCCGGCCATACCCTACAGCGCTGACCCCAAGGTGAAGGTGATGGCAGCCCTACACTTCTTTGCCACCGGTACCTTTCAACACACTGTGGCGTCTGCTGGTGGGATGTCACAGACTATGTTCAGCCGTGTGCTACGCGATGTTTTGGAGGCAATGTTGAGAAACCTGAACCAGTACCTCTATTTCACTAAACATCAACAACTCACTGACATCAAGAGTGACTTCTATGCCCTGGGGAGGATGCCACATGTCATTGGCTCCATTGATGGGACACATGTGGCTTTGGTACCACCACAGGCACATGAGCAGGCATACAGGAACAGGAAACATTATCATTCGATCAATGCTCTGGTGGTATGTCTTGCAGATATGAGCATCACACATGTGTGTGCCCGTTTCCCAGGTTCGGCACACGATGCCTACGTGATGAGGGAGTAGTCGCATCCTGAGGATGATGTCACAGATGCAGAACCAGCGTGCCTGGCTTGTCGGTGTGTACTGACTTTGTACCATTGTGTGTGTTCTGCTATGTTGTATTCCGCCCTCTTTCCAACTCAGCTAATATGCAATTGTCTGTCTGTAGGTGACTCCGGATACCCCAACATGCCGTGGTTGCTGACACCCCTCAGGAACCCTGTGACACCAGCCCAGATGCGCTACAATGAGGCACATGGTCGGACCAGGAGAGTGATCGAGCGGACATTTGGTCTCCTGAAGAGCCGCTTCCGCTGCCTGGACAAGACAGGAGGGGGCCTCCCATATGCCCCAGCAAAGGTGTGCAAGATTGTCATCGTCTGCTGCATGCTACACAACCTGGCAGTGCGGAAGGAGTTGCCTCTCATCCTGGATGACGATGACCAACATCCACCACCTGTGGAGGATCCTGGCCTGGGCCACGATGCCAGTGATGATGATGATGATGAGGGTAATGTCCGCACACAGCTCATCACCAACTTCTTCAGCTGAATGTGAGTATCCAGAGAGTTGTCATGTCAATGATGTGAGTTTGCATGATATGTGTGGGTGGTGCTCTGGTGCTGTTTGAGTGTGGCCATGTGCTACTTGACTGGATGCGTGCAGCGATGTGTCCTTACAGGTAGTCTGTACTTCCCAACAGTGTTGACATGCTAACTTGGTTTTGTGTAGGTATCTTGTGACATGTATTGGGCATGAGTATTGCAGTTCTGTCCTGTTCTTCAGTGCTTTTGACTGTGTGTCATGTCTGTCCTTCACAGGGTGCTTACAGAGTTGTTTGGTCAACTTGGATCCCCCGACACCATGATTCAGCTTTCAGGGTGGCAGCAGTCGTTTCCCTACAGGTGATGTGCCACACACCCCTGGACTTTATTTCTTCTACACTTTTTGACTGTGTGGCCACTGCCACGTGGGATTACCTTGCATTTGTAGTGGAAACAACATGTTGCAAATGTGTAATAAACCTGTGCTTCACTTTGGGATGTGCATTGTCTGTGGTCACACATCTGACTGACATTTGCCTACTGCACCTGTGGGCTAGTTAACACAAACTCTGAATAGGTGTGGTGTCTGTGCATTCCACTGTATTTCCTGGCAACATCAGTGTAGGCGAAGAGTCCGATGGCCCTGGTGTCTATGTGTCGTGTAGCCCTAGTGGTGTGTCTCCCTCATATGTGTCACGTCGCCATGACTCACATGACGGTGTTGAACTTGCTGTGGCAGTTAGCATGCACAGTGTCATTTAGCAGATCATAATCTCCATGACAAAAACAACGTTGGAATCACAACAGAGGCAAGTATGGTGTATTAGTGAGTTTATTACATACATGTGTGAGGATAGTGCACAGGATGGTGGGTGCTGTACATTGGTATTGTAATCCAAAGTTCCCAGATGAGTTGGAAGTGTTGGTAGCAGACATGTCCTGAGTAAAGTCCACAGTCATCTGATACATTAGTCCAACTTAAACTCCCCATGTCATGTGGGAGAGTTGTGTTGCATTCGACAGGGTGAACAGTTTGCACACAAAGGAGAATTTCCAGAACAGTTGTCCTTCCTCGGACGACCCCTCTTCTTTCTGGGGGGACCCTCACGTGCAGGCCGCTGCGGTGCAGAGGACTCTCCACCAGAGTCATCCTCCCTCCCTGTGGCAGTTGCAGTTGTTGCGGCACCAGATGTTGTGGGCACACAGGGAGGTGTGGACATGTTGGTGCTAATCTGGCGGAGGCATGTCAATATGTCCCTCTGCACCGCTGTCAGTTCTTCCAATGTGTCCCACTTGGACTCCATGCCAGACATGTGTGTCTCCACACGGGACATGTGTGTCTCCACACGGGACATGTGGGAGTCCAAGCGGGCATGATGGGCAGCCTGCCGCTGTTGAATGTCCTTGAGGATCCCCACTACCTGGCTGACCTCTCCGGTGCTATTCTGGTACGCCTCAGCAATGCGGTCCAGTTGTGGGTCATCATGCAGTCCAGATCCCTCTGCAAACAGTGACCTCTGCCTACCACCCCTACCACCACCCCTGGACACACGTGCGGGAGCTGCCGTGGCACGCACAGGTGACCCTCGGCCCCCTTGGGGGTTGGTACTGGGGTTGTTGTCCGTTGCTTCACGGTGGGCTGTGGTCCCTGTGCTGTTGTCATTGAGTGTCCTTGGTCTGTCTGTGTCGGCAGGGGTGGTCTGTGTGTTGGCAGATGTTGGAGGAATGGGTGCAGGGGGTGCAGATGGTGGTCCTGCTGGTGCTGCATGATGACTCCCACCGGAGGTGCCATGTTGGTCTTCGCCATCCGATGAGGGCAGAGGATGTTCCACACCTGAGAGCTCAGGGTCCCCCGGAGCCTGGGACAGGGACTCCTCCTCATCTGCTGCTGTGTCCCCATCATCACCTGTTTTTGGAAGAGACACACAATGTATGTTATGTTTCTGCAGGCATCACTGGTTCAAACACATGACAGTTGTGACTGTACCTCTGGATGCGGGCCTGTACATTGCATTGTCCTAAGTTGTCACATTCAGAGGTTGGTATTGGTGTGGCTCATTGTCCTGCCAACCTGATGCATTTCTATGTGGATGTTGAGGTGTGTGCATGACCAGCATTGGTGGTATTTGGTTGACATCCGGACCTCCTTCTCCCCCCAGCCCAGTTGTCCCACCATGAAGCATGCCACACTTGCAGTGGGTGCAGGTTGACTCTCAGGATGTCAGTCAGTGGTGTACTGCTGTTGGGTGGTGCACAGTTCCCAGCAGGGCCTTGTGCTCCCCACAACAGAGCACCATTGTCAGACATCTTGGAAGTGGCTTTTCACTCACTCTCTTGTAGGGCACGGTCCCAAGTGTGTTGTTTGGAGTTAGTGCAAGTGGTGTGTGTGTAAGGGCCTGCTGGTAGCTGTATTCGGAGCTGGCACTCCTCCTCCCCCCAGGCCAGACATCCCACCATGAAACGTGCTTCCATTGCAGGGAGTGCAAGTTGGCTTTCAGGATGTCAGTCAGTGGTGTCCTGCTGTTAGTTGTTGCACAGTTCCCAGCAGGGCCTTGTGCTCCCCACAGCTGTGGCCAGTGTCAGACATTTTGAAGTGGCTTTTCACTCCCTGTGAGGTGTGTGCATGCTTCAGTGTGAGCTTGCTGGGCCATGCAGGTGGGGGATGTTGAGCTGTGACTACTACTCCCATCATGCTATTGCCTACACCCCCCTTCCCAGCATGCCCATACTTCCTTCCTTTTGACTCTGCTTCCCTGTGGGGTAGTGTGCCTGTGCTGACAGGATGGCTGACAGTGTTGTCCTGGCGTTTGTTTGGCTACAAGTCCCAAAAGTGTCCCTGTGCTTCACACGGCATAACCCAGTGTGGTTGTTCTTTGTGGGATATTTAATTAGAGTATGAGGCATTGCATTCTCCCAGGTGAGTTGTGTGGAGTTTGTGTTAAGGGGGTGTGTGAGAAAAGCTGCTGGTGACTATGGTCAGAGCTGTCAGTCCTCCTTCCCACCCAGCCAGATATCCCACCATGGAACGTGCTTCCATTGCAGGGAGTGCAAGTTGGCTTTCAGGATGTCAGTCAGTGGTGTCCTGCTGTTGGTTGGTGCACAGTTCCCAGCAGGGCCTTGTGCTCCCCACAGCTGAGGCCAGTGTCAGACATCTTTGAAGTGGCTTTTCACTCCCTCTGAGGCGTGCATGCTTCAGTGTGAGCTTGCTGGGCCATGTGGGTGGGGGATGTTGAGCTGTGACTACCACTCCCATCATGCTATTGCCTACACCCCCCTTCCCAGCATGCCCATACTTCCTTCCTTTTGAGTGGACTTCACTGTGTGTGAGTGTGACAGCAATGGCAAGATGGCTGACAGTGTGGTCCTGTTGTTTGTTGGTGCCCAGTTCCCACCAGGGCATTGTGCTCCCCACAGCTGTGGCCAGTGTCAGACATCTTTGAAGTGGCTTTTCACTCCCTGTGAGGTGTGTGCATGCTTCAGTGTGAGCTTGCTGGGCCATGTGGGTGGGGGATGTTGAGCTGTGACTACCACTCCCATCATGCTATTGCCTACACCCCCCTTCCCAGCATGCCCATACTTCCTTCCTTTTGAGTGGACTTCACTTTATGTGAGTGTGACCGCAATGACAATAGGGCTGACAGTGTGGTCCTGTTGTTTGTTGGTGCCCAGTTCCCAGCAGGGCCTTGTGCTCCCCACAGCTGTGGCCAGTGTCAGACATCTTTGAAGTGGCTTTTCACTCCCTGTGAGGTGTGTGCATGCTTCAGTGTGAGCTTGCTGGGCCATGTGGGTGGGGGATGTTGAGCTGTGACTACCACTCCCATCATGCTATTGCCTACACCCCCTTCCCAGCATGCCCATACTTCCTTCCTTTTGAGTGGACTTCACTGTGTGTGAGTGTGACAGCAATGGCAAGATGGCTGACAGTGTGGTCCTGTTGTTTGTTGGTGCCCAGTTCCCAGCAGGGCCTTGTGCTCCCCACAGCTGTGGCCAGTGTCAGACATCTTTGAAGTGGCTTTTCACTCCCTGTGAGGTGTGTGCATGCTTCAGTGTGAGCTTGCTGGGCCATGCGAGTGGGGGATGTTGAGCTGTGACTACCACTCCCATCATGCTATTGCCTACACCCCCCTTCCCAGCATGCCCATACTTCCTTCCTTTTGACTCTGCTTCCCTGTGGGGTAGTGTGCCTGTGCTGACAGGATGGCTGACAGTGTTGTCCTGGCGTTTGTTTGGCTACAAGTCCCAAGAGTGTCCCTGTGCTTCACACAGCATAACCCAGGGTGGTGGTTCTTTGTGGGATATTTAATTGGAGTGTGAGGCATTGCATTCTCCCAGGTGGGTTATGTGGAGTTTGTGTTAAGGGGGTGTGTGGGAAAAGCTGCTTGTAACTATGGTCAGAGCTGTCAGTCCTCCTTCCCACCCAGCCAGATATCCCACCATGGAACGTGCTTCCATTGCAGGGAGTGCAAGTTGGCTTTCAGGATGTCAGTCAGTGGTGTCCTGCTGTTGGTTGTTGCACAGTTCCCAGCAGGGCCTTGTGCTCCCCACAGCAGTACCCAGTGTCAGCCATCTTGTCAGTCCTTTTCCACTCCCTGTGATGTGAGCATGGTTCAGAGTGGTGTTGATGGGCCAATTGTGAGGGTGACCAATATCTGTGACTACAGCTCCCATCATGCTATTGGCTACACTGACTTCACCGGCATACACAATATTCCTTCCTTTCAGTGAGCTTCCCTGTGAGGTGGTGTTCTAGTGGTGGCAAAATATCTAACTGTGTTTGTTGGTTATATTTGTGCCACTGCCTTGCTGTATTTGTAGTTAGGTTTGTACATGTCATGACACAGTTACATATCACTATGAGATGGCATGTATTGTGTTTATCTGACTGACAGACAAATCTTGGGGTGATTATCTTTTGGTTGCTGTGGATTTGCTAAGGGTGCATGGTTTGACTATCCCCTTGACAGTGATGTGTGTGTATTGTCACACAATATTGTGTATATTTGTTGTGTACTCACCAGGCTCTGGGATGTTTGATAGTCCATATACGCTCACTGGTGGTAGGATGGCCCGCACCTTCTCCTCGCAGGGCCTGAGGTATACTGGTTTGGCAGGAGGGCCACTGCCGGTGCGCTGACTCAAGATGTAATCCTTCTTTAGTAGGTCCTTGACCCTCCTGCGCACATCATACCACCTGTTCTGGATGTCTTCCTTTGTGCACAAACATGGTCATTGTGCGTTCACCCTGTCGACGATCCTCTCCCACATCTTGGTTTTCAGCGACATGGGGGTCCGTTGGACCAATGTACCAAACAACTGTGGCTCTACCCTGAGGATCTCATCTACCAGGACTTCCAATTCACTGTCTAGGAACTTTGGATTCTTCTTTGGGGGCATGGTGATGGGTGGTGGTGGTGATTGATGTGTGTGTGTGTGCAAGTGAGGGTGTGTGAGTGTAGGTTTTGCTGGGTGTATGTGAGGGTGCTATTTTTTGAGGTGCTAATGGTGTGTGGCTTGTGTGATGGATGAGCTGTGAGTGTGTCTGTGGTTGCTGTCTGATGGTGTTCTGTGCTGGCAGGTCAGTTGAATTTGCAAAGGATCATGGTAGGGATTTGTGGCCTTTATATGGGTGGAGTTGTGGGTGTGTCTTTTTTCCATGTTTCCCCCCCCCCCCCAGTATTTATTGGCTTTGTAATTGCTTGTTTGGCCCTTTTTTTTGTATTTTTTCCTTTGTATTTTTTGTGCATGTAGAAGACGTTCTTCTGACCGAGTAGGACGCTGCAGTTGTCTCGTGCGAGCTTCTCCGAGTCATTCACGCTGTGTTTCTGCTAGGTTTCATGTGCGGCGTACGCGTCGGTCACGGAGTATTGGGTTGCTTCGGCTGGGTTTTGTATGCGTGTCGGTCGTATGGCTTGGGCTCCGTGCGACTCGGTCTGGTTTTCCACGCATTGCATCGTACTGCGCGGGTCGGAGTTCGCGGGTACGTTTCAGTCGGGTTCATTCCTGGTGTGTGTCGGTCGGTTTGATTCGCTTGGTTTCCCGGCCGGATAGCTGGTTTCCGTGCGGTTCGGTCGTTCGGCTTGTGTTCCGTACGAGTCGGTCGTGATTCACATGCATTTCATCGTACTACGCAGGTCGGGCAGCGCTGGTACGTGTCGATCGGACTATATTCCCGTACCGAGTCGGTCGGTATGTTTTCCGGCTCGAATCGGAATCGGCCCCTAAGTGCCTTATTATGATTTCGACGGACTCACATCCGCCTGACACCATTGCAGAATCGGGACCGACTGACCGACGTCCAGTCAGTAGACCTGACTGCAGTATTACAATGCGACCACACGTGGTGCGGTCCCATACTCCCAGCTTGTGCTGCAGTCATAATCCGGCCATAGCCCAAGCTTCCATAGAGAAATGGGAGAATCTGTTCATGCCTGCACTGCGTGGCAGGCACCTCAGGGTGCCTGCCACACGGTGCAGGGATTAACAGGGGTGCACCATAGGTGCCCCCTCGGCCCCCAAACGGAGGCCGCAGGGAGAAGGGGGCCCTACTAGGGGCCCACAAAGTCACTTTCCAACAGGCTTTCCATGACGGAAAGCCCGACATGGAAAGCCTGTCGGAAATTGACATCGTAATCCGGACGGCGGAAACGCCGTTCATCGTGATTACGGTGATGCCTCTGACTAGGCGACGGGCTCCTTGAGCCCATCAAAATGCAGCCGGAATGACCAGCCGCTTTCATTTTCGACCACCTACATTGTGTAATGCAGCAGTCAAAAGTGAAACCCACGATGTGACTCGATGAGCCTCCGACCTCAGGTCAGAGGCTTTCCGAGTCACATCGTAATAAGGCCCTAAAAGGGGGACTTTTACTATTCCCACTCCAACATAAGAAGTTGTTGGGCACTAAAGAGGTAAAATGTAGTTTTTCCACAGCAATCTAAAACATTTTATACAAGGTAATACAAATTAAACATATTATATACCCAATCAATACTCCGTACTCACACTGAACTATAAAATAAATTAATATGTGATCTAAAAACACCCTAACCAGAACTACAAACATATATATTTATATTTAAACATTAACATATAAAACATATTTTTATTACTATACATAATTAATATATATTTGTAATATATCCTACTGTTCCTAAACTTTAAACCATAAAATGAAAAGATAATAATTCAAAATTAGCAATCATAAAATTAAAAAAATATATAACCAATTTTAAAATTGTAAAAAATATATAACATTATTATTAAACAAAATCATTTTAAAATATTTGTATTATTTAAATGTATTTTCTTTTAAAAAATTATAACATTTCAAACTTTTATATAGAAAATATAATTATGTTACTTTATTAATATGCATTTTTTCTCCGCAATCAACAATGCACGTTCTTTTATTCAGTAAATGTTATTCTATACCGCAAAAGAGGTGGATTTTACCAATTTTAAAGCACATAGGTTTTAGGCAATGTCGTCCCGCCTTTTTAATATTACAATTCCTAGAGTATGAAGTGTTTACAAGATCAATAGCCCTGTACTTAAAAAGTATAATCAGAAACAGTAAAACTATGGGTATATGAATTTGGCCCTTTTAAACCTATGTAACTGTCAGCATTTTAACTGTTTTTTAATAATGTTCTTCTTATAAATAATACTATGTGATGTATTGTGCTTTTAAGATTTAATCTTTTTAAATCAAATAAAACTTATTTGAATTGAATTGAATATGCATTTTCATATATATTTAATTTTTACAATATTTGTACGATCTAAATATTTGTTTTATATTTCTAATTTGTTTTAATGTAATGCTATTAATATATATTTTAAATAATTATAAATTGAAATGCATTACAAAATATTAGGGGTCATTACCATGTCGGTAGGACCGACGGCATGTCGGTGTCGGTCCCAGCAACATCTGAAGCTGCGGTCAGACCGCCGCATTAAGATGCGGTCTGTCAGATCGCATAGGTGCAGGGACCGACCAACAGCTTCCGAAGGGCTCGGGCAGTCGGTCGGATTGCATTCCCCACAATGGAGGTGGTGCCTTCTCAGGCACTGCCATGGGGATTGCTATCCACCTTTCTGTCTGCCCTTTCATTGCGGTCCGCCCGCAAAGAAAAGGCAGGCGGAAAGTGACAGGACCTATGCTGCCCCCTAAACATCCCTGCACCATGTGGCAGGCACCGCATGGTGCCTGCCACATGGTGCATGGATTTTTTCTAAGTGTATATTTTCTTTTGTGGCTTGTGCTGCGGCTCGCAGCACAAGCGGCAATGGAAAGTATACACTTTCCGACTGCCATGAAGGTGGTTACATCCAAATAATGGAAGCGGGACTGCCGACTCCTTGTCGGCGGGCCCGCTTCTGCTATGGTGCCAGTCGGATGTTCGTCTGGCCGGCATCGTAATAGGGCCCTTAGTTACAAAATAAATAAAAGATTTGTGAAAAACTAACTGGGGAGGGCTCAGCGGAGAGGTTAAATAAACTGTGGACTGCTCAAGACGACTACCACTAAAGGTATCTAAGTGTGTGTCTTTCCTTTGTGTGTGCACAATTTGTACCTGAGATGAAATATCAATGTCAAAATGCACAGTAAAACATGGTGCGTTTCCTCTAATAAATACAACTCACACACCGTGCCCCTTGTTCTCAATGGTATCCTACAAGAAACTTGAAGATCGCTGTGCCATCTTCATATCACTCATTGCGTATTGCTTCCTCAAAATGACATCATGATGCACATTTGTTGCACATATATCATGATGCAGAATGCTAACCCTGGAGGTAGAGTATGGAAGCTCGGTGCTTCAGGCACTGACTTCAGCATCAGCCACTAGAGAGTTTTAGGAAAATAGGTGCCAATCAACAACAGTGTGTCAATCATGCTACATCAAATACCTTCTGCTTCCACATGAAAAATTGTCTCAAACGGAGACACAACTACAGCACAGATGTTGAAAGGATTAGCAACCCATCCAGGAGTTCCATTTCATTGGGTAAGGTCACTCATCATTAATTTAAATTAGCTAGCAGTAAATCAGATTGAATTAAAGGGTTGCCACACAGAGAATGCTAGTGCACTAATATTTGAATAGAATACATTGATCTGGTGGGAAATACGACAATCTAATAACCTAGGACTAACTAGCCTGTATACTCTACTGTTAGGCTTTACCTACGTAAAAAATGAAGGAGGTGCCTTACAAGAACTATGAATGGAAACAACAAGAAATCTGCTTGCTGTGTACCAGGATTCTCATCATCAATGTTCTGCTTTTATCTAGAGTCACAACCCATGCTAGATGAATAATTGTGTAATCTAGTGGTAAGCGGTATCTGTGATGGAGGCTTGTACTTTTTTGATGGTGTGTCCAATTAATCTTCATAATTTTCCCATTATTTTGGTGTCCATGCTCTTCTGCCCCTGCGTTCACTGGGTACAATCTAGCAGTCCAATTTATATTGTAGTTGGCCCCTAATTTATTTGTTTTTACGGAGTTTTATATAGCGCGAACTTGACCCGAAGGTATCGGGTACCAGAGCGCTTTACATAGCATCAGGTGCGTTACATGAGGACACGTTCATTTTTTTTTTTTTTTGTTGGGCACGGGGAGATTAAGTGATCTGCCCAGAATCACAGGATGTTCAGCGTCATTGCCGAGACTCGAACCCGGTTCCCCAGATTCGAGGTAGACCGCCCTAGCCATTAGGCCAACTCCTCCACTAATTTAGTAGTTAATTGGATTGTTTATCTAATAAAAGAGGTAGAAACGATTGTGTGACAAACAAATCTATCACACTCCACCAGGACTTATACTGTAAATTGTCTTTTGGAAATAGGATACCCTTGGTATTTCCCCAATCTACTTCTTTTTCTTTCAATTGGAATTTAGTAGTTAAACACAAGGCAACATTATCCCCTGCAATTTAACCATGTGAATGTTATAAAGTCAGGAAATCGCAAGGGCAGATGGAAGAAAGGAAAAGGAAAATGAAAAGGGATGAATGGAGGAAAAATGTTCTAGCTTACAAAAATCCTATTGACTCTCCTGCGGTGTGTCAGAGTTTAGCAACAAAGAATTATCTAAAAGTACATTATATGAGGGGTGTGGTCTGGCCACAAAAAAAGATAGCCCCTTGAGTTTAAGCTATGCATGCCGGCGGGCCCTATAGAGAGGCAGCAGGCACTTAGAAGACATGGGGGTAACCAGAAGGGACCGTGCAATGCTATTCTGAATGGGGCAACTGGCAGGATGGCCCGCTAACACAGTCGCACCCACAAAGACAGCAGAGCAGCAGCCCAGGCTGACCCCAGTGAGGAGTGACTACAGGGAGAGGTGAAGCTCTGGCCCTGATTGTAGGCCAGTGTGTCCTTTCTCACATCACTCCCGGGACACTGCCTGCCAGGTCAGATGTCATCACGCCATTGCAGGTATGTGGGACACAACTGGGGATCACCTGGCCAGGTCCGGCCATTGCCACCCTCTGGCTCACATGGTCCACGGGCCCATCCCCCTCACAGCGGCAGAGGAGAATGGCACCCCCGACAACAATTGCACAAAGACAGGCTGAGGTGGGAAAAGAGAGCCAGCCACCATTTTGGAAACAAATCGGAGAGGCCCGCAGTGGCCATCGCAAGGTAGCCTGCCACAGGCCCCACACTTAGTCAGCAAAGGTGCGTGGTCCGCTGATTGGGGGAAGGTGAGCTGGCCTCCATTTTGGCAGTAGTCAGGAGGGACACGCTGAGGTCCGGCCGGGGGCAATCTCCCTCCCCTATCTGTAGGCATCAGAGGGGGGCTCATCAACTGCCCCTTCATCCCCCACACCAGCGAGAGGCACAAAGGGGACCACCATCCGTGTGCACAGTAGCCGGGCGGGTCCTTCCCCCACCTGAGAGGAGACATTGAGCAGCACACCTACCCAAATAAGAAGACCAGGTCTTAGACTCTTCCTCCCACCCCTAATTGGGAAGCAGAAGTCACAGTGGATGGCGCCTAACACCCGGCAGAGGCAGGCAACAGAAGACAGCCTCGAGACAGGATGGAGAGCCCACTGACAAACTGCAGGGGGCTGACTCACAACTAGCACAAGCAACGGTGAGTGAATCACCTGGGGCCACTGCACGGCCACATGGCAGCCAGGAGAGTGCCCCACTACCCCCACCCTGCCTACACTATGCCTAAGGCCTCCATGTGGAACCCCTCCCCAGTGGCGAGCCCTCGGAGGCACCCTTCTCTTCCCCATCCCCCCTCTGCACTAGGCCACAGATGGATGGACAGCAAACACCAGGAGCCCCCCCCTAAGCAGCCCAGGGGTGTGAAGGCCAGAGGCGCACCCTAGAACTGTTACAATGCCTGTTCAGTGCCAAACCTGAGCCCGGTGCCAGACAGATGCATACCAATACCTAGCAGAGGGCTGACAACAGAGACATTTGGCTAGGGGAAGGAGGACAAGCATACCCAGTGCCCCTTCGAACTGTGATGATGATCCAGGCCTGGCATGTTGGTTAGCGGCCAGGGGTCTGAGAGGAGAGAAGAGGCTAGCTACCGCATGATGACAGGCACAGCACTAGCTGAGACTGAGAGGGAGCCTTGCACAACCTGGGACCGCACCGATGGGTGGGGGCCAGATAGAAGAAGCACCGGCACCGCCCACTCCCCCATCCCCTTGTGGGGCTGCACTCCTCCCCACGCCTGGGACCCCAGAACTGTAGATGCCTCCCGACAAATTCAACAGCAAAACCACTAGACAGCTGCTCTTCTCAGAGGTGGTCACTCAGCATCATATCATGGTAATGCCACAAGGAGTTCTGGTCGCTGGACTGACAATGTCTCCTAAAGGCTCGCAGCAGGAATCCACCATGGAGTGCATCCTGCAGGAGGTCACAGCAGTAGGTCGACGTCTGGAAGGAGTAGACTCTAAAATCTCCAACCTTGGGGCTAAAACTAAATCCATCCACTTGGACATACCAGGTTTCCAGGTCCGGGTAGATGAGATGGAGCATTGGCTCATGGCTGTAGAAGACCGCCTCAACACCATTCCAGAGAGAGAACAGGAGCTCTTATACATCAGGAGCAAGATCCCTGACCTTGAGGACAGAATCCGCAGGGACAATGTCCACTTCTTTGGTTTCCTAGAACGTGCGGAGGGCGTGGATACCAAGGGGTTCCTCAAGGGTCTCCTCCCCATCCTCATTGGCCTGACCTTCACACCACCATTGGAACTCCAGTGGGCACAATGCATGGCCTCCATGTGTCAGGACCAAACCAGGCAGCCACGCTCCATCATAGCCTCCTTCCTCCAGCATGAGCAAGTGCAGCAGCCCCTAACCGCGGCCCGTTCAAACGGACCCTATGACCATGAGGATCAAGAAATCTACATAGCCGCAGATTTTTTCATGGGAGACCAACAACCACTGAAAGCCACTCCTAGCCCTCCGGCCCCAGCTCCATCAAATGGACATTAAGTATGGACAATTTGAACCAGCCCGAATGTGGATAACAGAAGATGGCAGGTCCAAAGACTTTTTTGACCAAGAAGCTCTGCACCTTTTTCTTGGAAGGGCTCTTCGTCCATGCTATGGAAACTACACCCCTTGATTGTCACCCCAGCCCCCGTTCCCCCATCACGCTGCCACCTCCTTAAGTGGACAATGGCACAACAGTGAGACAGGAGCAGAGATCCAAAGAGAGCAGCCTGCTCCCAAAACCACAGGGACCTGGCAGCCATCATGCAAGACCAGGGGCGAAACAAATCCCGGTCACCGATAAAGCTTGCACACTCCAATGGTTGAGACGCTCGGTGGACCTTGCAGCTCGTCACCCCCCATGCCTAGGGCAGTGATACACGGGCCATGACCTACCAGCGTCAGATGGATGCATACCCTGTTGCATGCCTGTACTTCTCCTTAATTCTGCATGAATTGCACAGCTACTGGACAATAGTTTTTGTGTGTCTACGCTATGTTTTGTTATCTGTTGCAGTGTCTTGCTTGATGTGCACCCGCTGACCCCTGCCCCATTCTACGCAATGGCATGCTTTGATTTTCTTTGATGCATTTTGATGTATTATGATGTTCCCAATGTTTGGCCTGTTTGGACTGTTTGCCTGCAGCTAACTGCTGCGCACCTGGTGGTCGGGATACCCTGATCTAACAGGTTGCCACTACTGGTAACACCATCCCCCATCTGTCCCCTTAGGGGCCCTTTTACTCTTACTATTACTCTTACTCCTCACGGTGCTTGGAATAATCCTGCTGGCACCCCTCTCCCCTGCTACTATTGACACCGCCAGAACTCCATGCTATAATTCCCCTGGAATTCACCATCGACTGCTGGCTGGATATCGTGGGAATGCCCCAAACTGTGGTCACCTTGACTCCCACTGCTGCCGTACCTTTGCCTTGGTTATCTTTAATCCACTTTCTGCCCTGCCTCTCCCGGTGCCCCTTGGCGCGCTGGCACTGTAAGCCGAAACCCGCGGTTTACAGACCCCGGCCCTTGAGGCCTGAATCAGCTCAGTGCCGGCTAGTTAACCCCTCCTTGCCCTAGCCCAACCTCCCCACCACCTCCATCTCTCTTTCTGCACATTTAGCAGCCCACCCCGGCACGTGTCCGCGGGGCCCATGAGCCCCAACTGCTGCCTCACCCTTTCTCGCACCCCCCTCACTCCCCTTCTCCTACCCCTCCTCCCCCTCCTCCCCTTCTCCCTCTTCTGTTTCCTCCCTCACTCTCTCCCTCCCCCTGGCTACACTCCACCTCTTTGGCCTCCCCCTTCAGGTCTTTGCCTCCCGAGTTGCCACCAGACCAGCACCCTGCCCTAATGGCCGCATCTACACCTACAGCCTCCCCCCTGCACTTCATTTTGTGGAACGTCAATGGGCCAATGCACTACATAAAGCTCAAGAAGGTGTTGTCATATCTGCAGTCAAAACAGATGGATGTAGCTCTGCTACATGAGACACACCTCACCAGTCTGGTGTCCGAAAGCTGCGCTGGGACTGGTTGGGGAGAGTGATACATAGCAGTTGACCGGCATCAGCAAAAACGGGGGAAGGGCCATCCAGCAAATGCGGAGTTGCGATTCTCCTTTCCAGTTCGCCTCCTGTCACTGTCATTAAGTCCCGGTCCGACCTGGTCGCCCCGTATGTTTTTGCCAAGGTGAAGCGTGGGAAACGGACACTATGCATAAGCTCGCTATATGCCCATACAGGTGCAAAGCGCCCTTATCTCCTGCAGCTCAATCGCCTCCTCACTGTGATTGGGGCCTCCCTCTACCTAATTGGGAGAGACTGAAATGTTGCGCAGGATGCAGTGCTGGACTGAACCGGCTCACTGGATGCTGACAACAACGCAGACAGGGCCCTTCTGAGGAACATGCTCTGCGATCACAGCCTGGTGGACCACTGGGGTCTCTCCCTCCCTCCAGACAGGGAGTATACCTTCCTCTCGCCGGTCCATGGCACCCAATCCAGACTGGACTACTTCCTAGTTTCCCACCGGGTGGTAGCTCTAACCCTGGAATCTCGGATATTGGAAGCTGTGCTCTCTGACCATGCACCAGTTTTGCTATCCTTAGATCTAGGCCTCGCCTCTCTGGGTTACAAGCTATGGTGCCTGATTATACAGCACTACGACTTCGCCTAGGGTAAAACCCAAATGCGTGTGCTCATTTCCACATACCTAGAGCACAACAGGGGCCCAGTATCCTCCCACAGGATCCTGTGGGCAGCAGTGAAGGTGACTATCAGCGGCCAGCTCATGAAGGACGCAGCTTTGGTGAACGCACAGAGAGTAACTCATCAGAGAGAATTGGAGGTTGAGATTACAACTCTCATGCACATTTACACTGCAAAACCCTCACCTCCGTGCGCCGGCAACTAGAGAAGGCTCGCATGGACCTAAACGCGTTATACACATCCAAAGCCGAATACACGTTACAGAGGCTTAAAGGAGGCAACTATCAGCAAAGTGAAAGGGGTGGTCGCCTCTTTGCTGCTCAACTGCACCAACAGGATGCTACTCAGTCCATACCTGCCATTCACTCTGCAGGCGGTGAGTTCCTCACCTGTCCGCAAGACACAGTTACTGATTTTGCAGCCTTCTACCAGACTCTATACACTCCTGAGATGACGGCCAGTGCTGATCGACTGAAGGCCTTCTTCGAGGGTGTGCACCTTCCCAGCCTCACTGAGGAGGGATGGGCCCTACTGGATGGGGAAATGAGTAAGACTAAGATAGCACAAGCCATCTTCAAGCTTCCCTACCAGGATGGCTTTCCCATGGAATTTTCCAAATGGGCGGGTGAGGAAGTCATTGATTTCTCTCTAGGCTGCCTTTCAAGAGGCTAGGCAGACAGGCTCTTTGGGATTCATCTCTATTAGGGCGATGATTGCTGTCCTTTCCAAACAGGGAAAGTACCTGCTCCTGTACATCAGCTATAGACCCATATCCTTACTTAATGGGGATATTAAAATCCTCGCTGGCTTACTGCCGGCTCACCTTTGAAATGTGATCCCGTCCCTGATATACCGCACTTAAGTAGGTTTCTTCCCCGGTTGCTCCTCCAGGAACCATCTCCATACCCTTGCACACACCCTATGGGAGGCCAAGGACCTATCGGATGAGGCCCTTGCCCTCTCCCTCGATGCCGAGAAGGTGTTCAATAGAATTGAGTGGGGGAGTCTCTTCACCACCTTGAAGAGGTTCGGACTTGGAGATCAGTTTATCGCTAAGGTCTGCTGTCTCTACAACAGACCCACAGCACTGGTCGATTGTGGTGGCTTCTTCTTGGACCCTTTCCTGATTTGGAGAGGAACACAACAGGGTTGCCTGTTGTTGCCCCTACTGTTCCTGCTGGCAATGGAGTCCCTGGCAGCCACCATCTGCCGGTCGTCACTCCTCCCAGGTGTACCCATGCCGGAAGGGACGTCCAGGATCTACCTGTATGCGGACAACTTACTCCTCACTCTGACAGACCTCCGTTGTTCTCTACCGGCCCTGCTGGACACCATAGCTGACTTTGCAGCCCTATCAGGGTATCAGGTGAACTGGGATAAGAGCGAGGCTCTACCCCGTTTGCGCATGACCACAAGGGCAACGATCCAAGGCTATCCCTTTAAATGGATGCCTTCGTGCATCATGTACCTAGGGTTCTTGGTCAATTGGGTCCTAGACCGTATGGTCGCAGACAATTTGGACCCCCTCACGCCCCCGTGAAATTGGACTTTGAAAAGTGGTCCCATCTGGGTATATTCATGTGGGGGAAGGTACAGGTAGTGCTGATGGTAACATGCCCAAGGTTTACATATGCCCTTGGCATGCTGCCTTTCTTTGTCCCCTTGGCGATGTTACGGTCAGTGGACGTGGGGATCCATGCCTCTGTCTGGAGGTCCTCCTGACCATGCTTGGCCTACACCAGACTCCCAGCACGCCACTCATGTGGTGATCTGGGCCTACTGTCGGTAGAGCACTACACCCTGGCCCTTCACCTGGTGCAGATGGCTTACAAGCTCCCTGGGACGCCGGATCCTCCACAGTGGGTTTCAGTAGAATGCTTGCTACTTCAAGCCGGCACAGACTTGACCCCTTGTACAATTGAGGCCTGCCTTTGAGATACCCTGATAACCTGATACTGCAGGCCATGCGGTAATCCTGGCACCGGGCGCATCACCTCCTTCGAGTGGATCCCTGTCTCCATGAGCAAGCACCCCTATGGGGCAACGACTGCTTAAGCATTGGAGGCGAGGTCCTCAATTGGGGATAGTGGCTAGCAGCAGCAATCCACAGTCTAGGCCAGGTCATTGCAGACAGGGCCCTCAAACCCTTCGAGCAGCTACGAGAGGAGTTTGGTCTACCATCCTAAAAGGTGTGGCGGTATCTCCAGCTGTAGCACTGCCTTCGACGCAATCTAGGAGCACGGCCATGGGCCTTATAGACTTCACCGGTAGTATCCTACCTCAGGATGTGGGGCCGCTCCCTGAGGGTTATGTCGGGGTCCTACGACCTCATGAACCAAAACTTATTCTCGCTGCCTCTCTTCAACAAACTTGGTTGCAGATGGCGTATGAGGCAGATGATGGGCAGAGCTCCTGGAGGCACTGGATAGGGGGACACGGGAGGCCCGCTTGATATTTTGCCTCTTCAAAACACTACACGAATGGCACTCGAACCCGGTGAAGCTGCATAAGGTGGGTATGTTGCCACATGCAAACTATTGGCAGGGCCCAGCCAATCGCTCTGACCTGGTGCATTTACTACATGATTTTCCCTCTATCCAGCCCTTGTGAAATGCATTGGGGATGGTATTAGGTGAGATCCTGATGCTCAGGTCCCCTCTCCCCCATTCTCTGATTGTACTGCACAACACGGGGGCCTCCTTTGACCTCTCCTGCACCCAGCGCCGCCTTCTGCACATGGCCCTGGCAACAACCAAGATATGCTTCCTCTGCCACTGGTGCTCTCCCACACCCCCTTCACAAGAGGTGTGGCTGGCTGCAATGTTTCCGGCGGACACCCATGAGTGGGTCTTATATAACCTCCAGGACAGAGTGGAAACATTCCTATAGATCTGCACCACAACACAGCACAGTGAAAATGGCGAATAGGGGCGTCACAACCAGCCCACTGGGCTAGGAGGGATATCCCTCCCAGGCGTCGGACACTCCCCCAATCTTCTGGACATTCCCACCTATTAACCCTCCCCACACCCAACACCCCCGGCCTTCTTTTCTACCCCTTCCTCACTACTATCCTCCCACCTCTCAGCCCCCTCTGTTTTCTGTCTCAACCCCTACCACACCCCTTGGACAAGCCACGCCCTATGACATGCCCTAATCCGTTGAGCTGCAAGCTATGTCACCCTCCCCTTCAGCGTGAGCCCTCTGCCAATCACATGGGAGAACGTATGTAATGTATCCTCTGTTTGATTCCTCCCAGCCTCATCCCATTTCCCCTCCACCCCTTCCCCATTTTGTATTATTTACTGCTTTAATGTTCTGCTGCTATGGATTTTCTTAAAGAATTACAACACAGAAGAAAGCACCTTATATGCCATTAAAAGATTATATATCATTCATATTGGCATAACATTGCAAACTGCTCATGCCATAGCCATGTCTCAAGTAACTTTCAGGATCCTTTATTGCTGGCTATAGAAACTGTCCTGATATTTCACAATCTTCCATATGGTCATTTGCATGGTAGAAAACTCTCTCATAGGATGCCATGCATATCCATTCCATCAGATATTCACTACAGGTATGATGATCTCCGATGCCTCACTATACATTCCTTGGCTTCTGCCACTGTGGTAGCAATCCATATATGCCATATCTGTGATGAAGACCTCTAGTTAACCAACATCGTCCTGCTAATAGTGTTGTGTACTTTGGGCAATAGGATTCTGACTGTGTAAAATAGGGGCATCCACTGTTTAGTCTTCCGTACAGTGTGCTCAAGGGTAAACCAAAGTCATTGTGATCCCGATTTGAAAGTAGATACGCCAGTTGGGTGTTGGCCAAGTAGTAGTAGGCCCTATAGGGAAGACGTAGACTAACAGATCTGGTACAAGCATGCAGTTTGTACATACTCAACCAATTTACTATCTCTATTGATTCATGGCTGTATCAACTTGTATGTTAACAGGGACAACAGACCAAATAGGTAATTATATCAAAGGTCAACTTTCATTTCCACTCATTGAACTCTTACCCATAAAGACCGTTGATGGTATGACCATACTGGCCATTAGAAACATCACCCATATATTCAGATTTGGAAATGAATGAATGCTATTTTTTATTCAACCAAATAAATGCTTTTTTCTGCATAAAATGTCATTCTGCTGCATTCAGCTTGGATCTCAATTGCCTGCTGCTAACAGCCCAGTAGTCAATTGCTTAATTTTCTGGGGGTTGAATTTGCTTGAAAATATTATTTTTCAAGAGAGTGGAGTCAACTTTTTTATTTTTACCTTGGAATATCAGATAGTTCTTAATTTTAGTCTGATCAGAAATGGAGACCCTTTAAGTCCCCGAGGGCTATTGGGTCTCAGAATGGAAGCATAACTATAAATAGTAATGCTGTGTGACACATTATAATATATACCCCTTCAACCTTCCTCATGTTGAACATGTTGGGTTTTAGGGTTTGAACTCTGTTCATGGAAAACGGGGAATACTGATTAGTCATGAATGAAACACATCGATATGTAATGCGAAAGACAAGTGGCGAGGAGTTCCCAAATCCAAAGGGAACTAGAATGTCAACTGATGCTTGTTATTAGGCTTAATGCTCATTGCTCATAGAAGTCAGTTTGCGCCTGCTGATGGCGGGTGATTAGGGCAAAGAAGAAATTTTATTAGAAAAGCATGATGTGCATGCTAGGTTGTAAGTACTGGGAGAGAGCCATGGTTTTGTATATCGAGGATAAACTACTGGATTCTGTAGGTGTGACACGAAAAAGGTGCGTTCCAAAGGTCAGGAGGTCAGGAGGTCAGGAGGTCATAAGATGTATATACTGTCGTGTGTGTTCTAAGTTATTTTGTGTGTCTTATATGTATATCGCTCACGATATGTTTCACAGTTTGTTCACTTTTTGATACGTGAGAACTATTTCACTGTCTAATCCCAATGGTGCACTATGTACAAAATATAAAGCTGTAATGAGGCCTACGGGCCGTGGATTTTATTAATTCTCCCTCTTCTCATACCCTTGTAGATATCAATGAAACAGGCCGACTAGGTGCTGCATATTTACTTTCACATTTTTTTTATCTATCTCTATGTTAATTTGAGATCAAGGTATCTCGACCACTGAAGGAGGTGTAACAGGGAGTAACCTCCTTCGGTCCTGATGAAAAGCCTTGGGGTAGCGCTTGAAACTAGTTGACCAGAGAAACTTAGGGACATCACCCTAGTAGTCTCTCACCATCCCCATTTTTTTACCATATCGAGTAGGGGTACCAATAAATAATTATTTTCTCACTAACAAGATATTTTTAAACTCTTTTTTTTTTCAACACATAGGGAAACAAAAAAACCCCACTTCAACACACTTTTGCATTCTGGATAGGCACAAATACTACCAGTGCTCCCATGTATCCATCGGTCGCAGCACGCCCCTTTCTGTAGCGGGTTAGGGAAGAACCCTATGATGAAGCATGCCACCAAGGGGTATCCCTGATGGGTGATGGTTATTTAAAGAAAATATTTTCTTCTCCATTACGAAGTTGACAAGACATATCTTTGGTAAAAGAGTAACTCCTTTTGGTTACTAATATACTCCCTTTCCTGGAACGGTCAGTTATTGGTAGAGGGGTGATGAGGCATCTTTGGATTGGGTGTACTCTTGACTTCCATTTTTAAACCCCTCCACGGGGAAGAACTGTTGAGAAGTAGAAAAACAACAGAGGGAGAAGACAGACCATCATGGTGTAGGACCCCTGTCTAGAGTCAGATATCCCACTCTGGATTTGCATATCTGGAACCTTTTTGGCCTCTGTCTTCAGAACTTGTGGATCTGTCTCCTTGTCATAATCAAAGGTCAAGTGGATGGTGCACATGTTGGAATTCTAGAGGCAGGTTGTCCCTATGGATTTCTGTAGACTGGTCCTGTTGGTGGATAGCCTAGGCAAGGCTACCACAGGCTCTCACTAAACAAACAGGTACCCTGAAAGTTGCTGAGAGGTCTGGATGCTTACGGAGTACAGGCAGGGAGAGTGGTCTGCTTTGATGTGCACTACTGCCAGAAAGACCCCAGATTATGAGACTACTGGAGCTGTTTACGAGGGTAGACCAAGACTTTTACAGTCAACTGCTGATGCAGAAGAGGAGGAAACAGATCCAGAAGTTGGCAGAAGTTGAATGAAAAGCCTCAAGCAATAGCCATCAAAGTTGACTGAGAGCACTTCTTGTGGGCGGAGCACACCACTCGGTGTCCGTCAAAAACAAATCACGTCAATTGGCCTAATGGGTGAGAAGAGCTATCCTAAATAATCTCTTAGTATGCAACATTTGGAGTTTTGCATTATGTAACCTGGGGGTTGGGGCACCAGGCTTATGGAGGAATAGAAAGTGGGATTAGGAAATTTCTCCCCCTGGAGCCTATGAGGTCATGGGTCCTCCTGCAAAGCACAAGACCAGAAGTGCCATTGCACTAGCTTTTACCATTATTCCCCAGTAAAGGACCTTGCAGGGGCCTTGTAATCAATAGTCACCAGTGCTGTTCTGTTGGAGAGCTAACCTGATGATATGTACGCACAGAAACTGAAGGGGGCATCTTGGCTGTTAGCTCCTGCCACTCAGCTCAACACTCTGGCGGGAGCCCAAGCCCAGAGTCATCACCTCCATACGTTGCAACTTTTCCCCGAGACGCCTTGGGGCCACCATCCACCCTGGTGGGACTACGAGTCCCAGGGTGCACCAAGGGTCATAGCCTTCTCGCTTCCGCTACCGCAGGTGAGGGGGAGGTGCTTCCATTGCGATACAAAGCGCAGCCTCTCCCCCCGCGGCGCAGGACACACAGAAACTGAAGGGGGCATCTTGGCTGTTAGCTCCTGCCACTCAGCTCAACACTCTGGCGGGAGCCTAAGCCCAGAGTCATCACCTCCATACGTTGCAACTTTTCCTCGAGACGCTTTGGGGCCGCCATCCACCCTGGTGGGACTAAGAGTCCCAGGGTGCACCAAGGGTCATAGCCTTCTCGCTTCCGCTACCGCAGGTGAGGGGGAGGCGCTTCCATCGCCCGTCCTTGCCCGTCATCGCCCGTAGGAGGCTGGGCTGGGCCACCCCCCTGATATCGTGTCTTTGAAGCAGTCGAGACCCTCCCTTAATTCAATCTTCTGAAGGTACTGTTCATACCATCTTTCTTAATACTGCTTAACATTGCAAGTTTCGGCAAAAACCAAAAGAGGAACTTTGAGAACGTATAGCTACATTTACATCGACATTTTCTGGACCTTGTGCCTTGTGTCTACAGTCTCTGGGGTTAGTACATAGTGCTGTGTTACGTTGTAGACTCAATTGTCCTGTAGAAAATATTTACATCTGATCAACAGTTGTAGTAATGGGGAAGCGGAAAGGGATTGAACCCGGGCAGGGAGGTGCTAGGAAAAAGCGGCTAAAAAAATGGACCTTGGCAACTGCAAAAGGTGATGAGAGTGAAGGGGGGACTGGCGAGGAAATTCTAGATTGTATAGAGAATATCATCACCGATTGTGAGGAATTGCTGTCATCACCCGCTCCAGCCCATAGTCCCCCGCTAGCTGGAATCCCCCATACCAAATCCCGCCCTGCCACTGCTGGATATGGTAACATCCCAAATCTATTTAAACTTGCTTCTAAGAAAACTAAATCGTCTGCAGTTGCAGCTGAGCTTAACATGGTTATACCCAGTGCGCTGGACAAGGATGGCCCGTCTTGCCTAATAGTCAATAGCAAATTGGAAGAGTTCCCACTGCGCAGTCGTTTTGCTGCCCTTGCTGTGCCTGCTGAGGATTCATATGTAGATACGCATTGTGTTGTCCCCATTCACGCACCCATATTGTCCACTGCTCTAAGCCCAGATATTGTGCAGGAAGTAGGAGATGTGAGTAGTGGTAGTACACCTTTGATCCCTGACCTCCTGACCGAAATTGCATTATTAAAAAACAGTATAGAGGCCCTAACCTCACTAGTCCTCAAACTTTACCAAAGAATAGATAGTGCCAATGAACTACATCCAATGCCAGCGGTTTTACTAAGTGCTCTTCCCACTCAGGCTGGTCCTGTTGAGAGACAGAATGTTTTAAATCAGAATGTTTTAAATGAGAACCAAAATGGGGTAACCATTAGTGCCCCACTTGGGCAATTCAGACTTTCTGAAGTGCAAGGCAAGGGAAATGCGGTTGCAACACGGGACAAGGTAGCACTTAGCACACCATCAAGATTAGCCTCCCAGACCCCCAGCAGGGAATCTGTATACCATAAAGCCCCTGAGGCACCACAGGCAACACAGGTAGTCAACCACAAGCAAGGTATTCTCCCACCAATTTCAATTTTTCTGACTAATGTTCCTAAAGTCGATTCCAACTGCCTTAGACATGAGAGCGGGGATGTCCTAAAAAATAAAGCCATACATTGGCTGAGACATGTCAGGGGGTGTAGATCCATAATAAGGGAGGACATCATCTGCGCCAAGAGGTGCATTGTGGCTTATAGCCCAGTGGATGCAATTGAACTAACATTAACTTCAAACCAACTAGTGCATGATCTAATTGCCTTAGAAGTAAGATCTCATTCCAATGCATCAACAAAGATTAGGTTGAGGCTGACTGTCCCCCCCGGCCCAAATGCAAGCGAGAGCAAAGCACCCCTGGCTTCCCCGACTTCATCACTCTCACAGATTGATTGACTCATTCTATCGTCTCCCAGTCCAGCATTGAATAGCCATTGTATGGCCCCGAAGATCCCCACAGCCCCTCTCCATTTACACCCTGAGGGTTGTCCAGCTGAACAAGAGCGGAGGAGTTGTTTCCCAGTAGAGCCTGACCATTCCAACTTATCATTGGCAGTGAACACTTGTTCTCAGGTTAACGATCTAGTCAGAAGGACCGACAGCCGAGTTGTGCCCATTTTGCAAGTGTCACCCTCTCCCTAGGCCTGGGTAGAATCAGTTAATGGGGACATGACGAACATCCTTTCATGGAACCTGGCAGGTATTAGTCGAAAGCGTAACTGCCCGCATTGGTTGGATCTGGTTTCTCAACAGGAGATATGCTTATTTCAGGAAACCTGGTCCCAGATTCCCATATATATCCCTGGGTTTAAGTCCTTTTTCAAACCAGCAGTATCAGCCAAAGCGGGTCGGGCGTCTGGGGGGCTACTTATCTTGGTAAATCTTTCCCTGAACTGTGAAACAAAAGAGCTGGTTACCAATAATCCGGACATTTTGGGGATTAGGCTAGTTAATGGGAATGGACTAACCGTTGATATGTATAACGTATATGCTAGGAGTACCAGAGGTGGTAGTTCACCGACTCTACTTGCTTTGGATAACCTACTGGGAGACAGGAACGTCAGTTATCCGCTGATAATTGGTGGCGATTTTAATGTTACATTCGAACCCCTTGATTGGGTCGAGTCCTTTGAAGTGTCCGAAGAGGATAAAGTTTGGAGGGTACCTTCGTTGGAATTACCCCCTATCAAAAAATGGTCACACGCTGCCCTCCAACTGAATGCAATCTCCCTGGAATACAGGCTAAGGGCCACCAATGGTCGAACCAACTCCGACAGAAGTGGTGGAATGACCTTCATAGGAACAAATGGGTCAAGTCGGATCGACTATATATTAGTGGATCTGACCCTGTGGCCCCAAGTCCAGGACATGTTCATACACCAGGCCTGTGATAGTGATCATAATTCCTAACACTTATCTATTAGTCATCTATGGGGGAGTATTCGGCAGGATTCCACTGCCCCACTATGCACTAGGGAGTTGAGTGCCACAAATGACAAGCGTCGGCTAAAATGGCCCATGGTCTTGGCAGACGAATTTAAAATGCAAAAGATCAACGAAGCTCTAGTCGAGCACTTAGCGACATTAGAATCAGCAAGTAGCGATCCACACTCCTCGAACATCTGTAGTGCCCTCCACGGAGCTTTCTTCGAGCAATTGGCTACCTTCTTTTACATCCCCCCACAAAGACTAGGTCCTCGCGGGGTAGTCGCCATGGAGTAAATCCTTGGTACAACATAGACTGTAGGCTTGCGAGAGCGAGACTGACCACAGCTATTAAAAATAGGGACAAAGCAAGCATCCGTGATTGCAGAAGGGCCTACAAACAGGCACAGGGTAAAGCCAAAAAACAATGGGATGAAGGGAGATGGGAAGAGCTAGAGGAGGCTATTGGCCATCCTGACCCTCGACAATTCTGGTTGTTAGTGGCCAAGACAAATTTCGAACGCGACCCTCCCCTGGCCAACAACATTACATCAATAGAATGGTATAATCATTTTAACGAGTTATATTCTATAGGTAACACCACTGATAGTTTCCGGATGCCCTCCAGCTTGGTTGCCCAATGAAGTACAATTGTATTTACCAGGAAAGAGATTATGAGTTCCTTAGATGCCATTATACCCGCTAAAGCCTCTGGCCCAGATGGCATCCCAGGCGATCTCTTCCGTGCTGACAGGGTGAACTGGGCAACATATTTCATGAACTTGGCTAATGATATTGCCGGAGGAGGTAAGATTCCGGATTCGTGGAAGGGGGCCGAAGTGATCCCAATTTTCAAAAAAGGGGACAGGTCTAAGCCCTCCAACTACCGCCCAATTAGCTTGATAGACTGCGCCCAAAAGGTGTTCTGTCGCTCACTTTTAACTAAAATCCAAACCTGGATGGATGAGAAAAACATCCTCTCTCCCTTACAGGCAGGCTTTCGACGG
This sequence comes from Calotriton arnoldi, assembly GCA_963921515.1. Lineage (NCBI taxonomy): Eukaryota > Metazoa > Chordata > Amphibia > Caudata > Salamandridae > Calotriton > Calotriton arnoldi. The sequence continues at coordinate 201,243 of CAWUFW010017060.1, forward strand.
AAGACCAGCACTATTGACCAGGCCTTTCGCCTTCTCTTGCTCTATTGGAAGGTGGTTGTGTTGGGCAAAGGCAGTTTGTATCTTGCCTTTATAGATCTCAAAACCGCCTTCGACCTTGTCCCCAGAGACCTACTTTGGCAAACCCTCATGACTATGGGAATGCCCCTCGAAATTTTAGAACCTTTGGTCAGGTTGCATGATGATAACTTTGTACGTGTGAGGTGGGGCAACCAGGGGCAACTCACTGACCCAATTAAGATCCGGCGTGGGGTACGCCAAGGGTGTGTTTTGGCCCCTACCCTTTTTTCCCTTTATGTCAACCAAATTGTTGACCTTTTATGTTCAACTCCGGCTGACGCTCCTTCGTTGGCGAACCAGAAAATAGCTACTTTGCTGTTCGCTGACGATACCCTTTTGGTATCTAAAACTCCTATGGGTCTTCAGAAGCTCCTGGACCAATGTAAGGCCTTCTGTGATGCGAGGGGCTTGGTTATCAAGACCTCCAAAACCAAGTTGATGATAATGAACCCTCGTAAATCTTTTAAACGGAACCTGGTCCTAGATAATGTCCCATTGGAGAGGGTTAGCTCCTTTGAATACTTGGGCATAGTGTTGTCTGATAGCATGACCTGGAATAATCAGTTGAACAAGGCGTCCCTAAAATTCTCTCAGCTATCTGGGGCATTGCGGCGCGAGATTTGTTTATCATACACGAAGCCCGTAGCCCGAGCCCTTAAACTCTATAGCTCAAAAGTTGTGAGTAGTGTGCTCTATGGGGCAGAATTGTGGGGTGTAGCGGATGCAAGGAAATTACCAACAGTTGAAAACAAGTTTCTTAGGAGTCTTGTAGCCTTGCCCCAAAGCACCCCCCTCCTTCCGTTGAAACTGGACCTGGGAGTCAGGTCTATACACGACCAAGCGAGTCTGCGCCCTTGCTTTTTTGGTATAGGTTGGTCACTACCCCCGACCTGGCCCCCTACGTTGCCGCTTTTAACGAAGTGTCTGCCCTAGACAGGAACAAAAATATTGGGTGGATAAAATATGTCAATACTGTTCGGGAAGCAATTGGCCTCCCAAATGAGTCTGCTAGCTCCCCACCACTGTATTCAAAGGACCTGTTAAAGCGTCAATATTGGCTATGGGTAGAGCAGACCACCTACTCGAGGATTCGTCATGGTTGTTTAACAGATGTTTTCTTAGACATAAAATCCTCTAAACATCTTGAGAAATATTTTGATATTATCAAAGTGCCTGGGGACAGGAAATTGTATACGCAGTTTAGGTTTCGCTGTTTACCTATCAATGCTTTTATCAACCTTTGGCTAAACAACACCAGCCAGCCCAAGGGATGCCCTTCCTGCCCAGACCCAAATGAAACTGTGGGACATGTTTTTTTTGCATGTCCCGCTTACGACAGACCAAGAAGGAATTGGTTGGTCACACTTTGCAGACAGTTGGGGACTCATAGCCACCTTGACGCCCTACGGATGTTAAGATCAGATACGAGACCACCCTTTGTATGTGCTGTTGCAAAATTTCTTGGCCGGTTCTGGGCCATTAGGCGAAGGCTCCTGTCTACTCTTCCTTGTGCTAGGGACTAGCTGTAGCAAAAATCCTATGACCTGAGGGTGTTTTAATTCCCAGGATCCTGTTTTTAATCTTCTTCTCAAGTTTTTATTAAAAAATTTTTTTTAAATTCACAGAGGTAATAGGGTTTCAATTGAAAGCCTCAGAGAGTAAACTGTGGAGATCGTTAGACATTAATGCACTCACACTTTATTCCTGTTTCATCTATTTTACTTGGTTTTAATTGAGTACACACATAGCAAATGATGTATCCTAGTGATCTCTCCTGTGTTTACAAATTACATTACGAGATACTTGACTATTAGAACCTGGTGTATTAAATATCTATTTTTACTTGTGTAACTGTACCGTGGGTTCCACTTTCAAGGATGAATATGTGTGTATCTTTTATGGTTTTATAACCGAAATAAAGATCAAACAATGATATGTAAGGATGATTTGGAACTTATATAGTGGACTCCAGTGCCATTGTCATTTGCTCGAGACATTGAGTTTTTAAATTTTTCCTTGGATTTGTGGACATTTGTTTTTCATCCTGTCCGATTATCTTCTACCCACCCTTGAGAAATTTCAATTATGGCGAGTATTTGAAGTAATTTTGGTAATTCCGCATTATCCTTGAAATATGAAATTACCGAAATTATGCGATTACACCTGCTTGAGTAATTTGAGGCAAAAATCTTACTGCGAGAGGACAGGAACAACAAACTTAGGTGGCAGGAGCGGCTGCTGACTGCTGCTGTTTGTGTCCTGTTGCATTTAGCGCTGTTATCTTAGCACAAATTGCATACTATGGTCCATTTTGGACACAGGAGTACATTTTGTGCTAAGAAAATAGTGCTGAATACTGGATTACACCTTTTGCATAATTCCGAGTAATTACGCATGATTTTATGGCAATTACGTGAGTTACGCACACCCCTTATTTTTACACCCACCTCTTTTTAGGGCTACGCATACCACATTTTTTTACATTCTCCTACATTCACCCCTTCCCATCAAACATTATAATGCATTTGTCACATTTGATACATTTGCATGACATTGCTCAGGTTGGATGTTCAATGATAAAAGTAGTTTATTTCATTTGACTGAAATTATTCAAGTATCTGCACTAGAGTGGTATGGCCAGTTTCTAGTGTATAATGTACTTCAAATATCACAGGTACATGACCAATGTCTCTGTACATGTCACTATTACATACATAAAAAAAATTGTTAGTTGAGTGCCAATAAGAATTTACTCGCTATCTAGGACATTATGTGCTATGATATATACTGTGGCATTGGTAAGATATGCATGGATGGATATGTGCAGTTTGTGGAGGAGTATACATGACATGGTCAGTACTTATTTATGAGAGGTGTGCTCCAACATGTGGGAGGGCACCTTGGGCCAGAGCCATAGAACAGGAGTAGAAGTCATAGCAGGAGCCTCATCACCTGATGACTTCAGGGGTTATATATACGATGGGGACATCAGATACTTCAGGGTGCTGGCTCCTCTCTGCAGCAGATAGCTGCATCCTGTCTGCTGCAAACGTTCCTACCTGCACCAGAAGGCAACTGCAATATCTGTTGTCCTCTCACAGCTCTTCATGTGTTGGTATTGTATTTGTAACTATATTATGGGCCACAGAATGTCATTCTGTTCCTTCATCCAGTTGTTAAGTCTGGGCAATGTTTTCTTCTTGTTGTTCAGGGGCTACTCCATGCAAACTTGGTCCAATCTACCAGTCTCACTGACCCACCGACTCCAAGGAGTAAGTCTGCGCAAGACCCAAACAACATATGGGCATCTGTATCGCTCTCTTGGTACCATAGGGAGTGTGATGGTTGGGTATTCAGGAGGTTGGTCATGTATGGGATCCATCAGCGGTGATAAACAAACCTGCCTACTGGAGTCAAGAAGGCGCAGTATTTGACTGTACAGCGGGTGGACACATGTGGATTAAAGGAATTTAAAAAAAACTATTTAAGGTCTTGGCTGGCTTGTCTAGTCATTAGGTGAGTCCATGGTAACTGAGACCAAAAACAGTAGTATGGATCCAAAACCGCTGCTATTTAAGAGATCCACATAAGGAGAGCTGTGCATTCAAAGTCTTGCACAAAGCCTTTGCATAAATGACATTTCATGGATGGTGTCCCTACCTTTATTAATTGCCTGGGAACCGGTTAGAGATTCCTCATACTTGATTTTTTTTTCTGTGCTTATAGTTGTCTTTGGGAGAAGTGGATTCTCTTCTAGAATTGCATACGCACTCCCATAGAGAAAAGTGTGTGGGGATTTTTCCATTGCTACACAGGAGCTTTAAGAAATAAGAGACAATAGTTGATTGTGGTAAGAATATTTTTAACAGCATGTGGAAAAGTGATAATATTTTGTTATTTTGGGCTTTAACAAAGTGTAAAATACACTATGGAATATGTTTCCCGGGACAGAAGAAAACGTTGATATTAAAAAAAATGTAACATAAAAGGCTTTCGATGTAAAAAGTTATATCTTTAGTAATTGACAATATGTTAGAAGACGTGGTCCCTTACTAATATGTAAAGGAATTTGTTAGGCCTGTCAACATTAAGGTGGCCTTCTCCCAAACTTTTTGCCGACTTACTTTATTTTTGTGCTGGAATTTATTTTAGTTGGGCTTAGGACTCTGTGAACTTTAAGACTGCTAACCAGTGTTAAAGTGCATGTGCTCACTCCCCTAAACATGGTTTGTCTGGCTTACACCTGATTGGCATCTTTAATTTACTTGGAAGCCCCATGTAGAATGGTACGCCATATACCCAGAGCCTGTAAATTAAATACTACCAGTGGGCCTGCAGCACCTATTGTGCCATCCACTGAAGTAGCACTTTAAAACATGTCCAAGTCCTGCCATTGCAGCCTGAATGCAGTTTTAAACTGCCAATTCGACTTCACAATATAACCCGCTTGCCAAGCCTAAACCTCCCCCTTATATTGCATATAAGTCACCACTAAGGTAGGCCCTAGACAGCCCATAGGGCAGAGTGCATTGTATTTAAAAGGGTGGACCTGTACATTTAAGTTGTATTTGTCCTGGTACTGAAAAGCTGCTCAATTAGTTTTTTTCCTACTGTGAGGTCTACCTGTCCCACAGGGTAACATTGCATTGTCTATTACATTTAATAAATACTAACTTTTGATTGGAACCAGGTATTCAGTTCATGTTTGATATCTATGAAATTGTAATGAAAAATCCTGTATATTGGTACAATCTGATTTTTAAAAACAATTTTGAAAATGCTACTTTTAGAAAGTTGTAATTTTCCTGCCTTTCGCCCTTTTGTGCCTGTAGCCTGTCTTAGGTAACATTCAAAAAGAACAATTGATGGACGGAATGCTGAGCAATGTCAAACACTCAGTCAGTAAAGAGATATAGGCCTAAATCCATCACATTTTTTGCTCACCACACCATCACAGTTTGGACCCAGCCATATGCAAATCAGTCTTAACCCTGTTCCCCATGGAAAGAATCCAGCCCGAACTGCCAGGCCAGGTCCTCCCTGGACCAGAAACAAGCATCCTAGGACCAGTTTCGGGGGGTCACCCCTCATCGGCCAAAATGTCCTGAATTCAATGCGTTGACGAGCACGGGACCCATGTCTGGGCATCCCCCTCCCACTTGGGGTGACAAATGCAAAACGAACAATTGATAGAAGGAATGCTGAAAATTGTCAAACACTCACAGCCAGTACAGAGAGCGGGGCCTAAATCCATAATTTCTTTGCTCATCACGCCACCCCAGTTTGGATTGAGCCATATGCAAATCAGTCTTGACCCTGCTCCCCACGGGAGCAGTCTAGCCCAGACTGCCAGGCCAGGCCAGGTCCTCCTTTGACCGGAAACAAGCATCCTAGGATCAGTTTCAGGGTATCACCCTCATCAGCCAGGATGGCCAGAATCCAGTGGCATGGAGAGCACGGGACCCACGTCTTGGCATCCCCGTCCCACTTGGGGTGACAAATGTGTAAAGAACAAGGTAACATGACTAGGTGTAACTGACTGTTAGACGTTGTAAATTCCTCCCAGACAGTCACACAATAGAGGGATTAGGTGTAATGAATGGGCCATCTACTAACAGAATCTGAACACAGCGCCACTTGCATCTTGTTTGACTTGGCCCTTTCTGCAGGGCCATCCCCAGACTTTTTGCCTTCACCCTCCTGCTTTCTGAAACCGTTTTTGTTGGCTTTTATGATTGTGCACTTTACCGCTGCTAACCAGTGCTAAAGTGCTCTCTCCTTAAAACATGGTAGCTTTGGCTTATACCCAATTGGCATAGTTAATTTACTTGTAAATCCCTAGTAAAATGGTACTATGAGTAACCAGGGCCCGTAAATTAAATGCTACTAGTGGGCCTGGAGCACTGGGTCTGCCACCCACTTAAGTAGCCTTGCAAATCTCTCTCAGGTCTGCCACTGCAGCCTGTGTGTGCAGTTTTAAACTGCAATTTTGACCTCACAAAATAAACCTTTTACCAAGACCAAACCTTCCTTTCAATACATATGTCACCCCTAGCAAAGGCCCTGGACAGCCCAGAGGGCATAATGCAATGTATTTCAAAAGTTGGACTTTTATGTTTTACATGCCCTTGTAGTGAAAAGCTCTTAAATTCGTTTTTAAATAATGCAAGGTCTACCTCTCCTGGATTTACCTTATTACATTTAATAAGACCTAACTTCCAAATGGTAACAGGTAACGAGTTCATGTTTGATGTCTTTAGAATTGACAATTTCAGATTTTAAATTACAATTTTGGAAATGCCACTTTTAGGAAGTTGTCATTTTCCTGCCTTAGCCATTTAGTGCCTTTAGCCTGTCTCTGTGTCACATGACTGGGTGTAGCTGACAGTTGGGTTTTGTGTATTACTCCTAAACAACCACACACAATGTAGAGCTTAGATGCCTGGATGGGCCATCACTGGTTGGATGGGAGGGTGGAGCTGGGCACATCCCTACTTACATTTTAATAGGCTGTGTCCTGCCTCCACACAAAGGGCTGCATACCCCCTGTGGTTAGCCTGGGGCCAGGACAGAGAAGGCAGGATGCCTAGTGACTTAAAAGGGAAGCCTCTTGAAGCTTCTCCCACCTTCCAGAGGAAGGGCACCAGGTATACATTTTGGATCTCAGACACCACCTCTTCAGTAGACTTTGGCATCTGTGGATACTCTGCCAGTAAGAAGGACTGCTGTGCTGCTGAACGGTCTGCCATCCTGCTGGATTGCTGCTCTGCAGCTCTGCTGCCCTGCTGTGCTGATCGGCTGCCTGCTGCTCTTCTGCCTGGATGAGAAGGACTGGACATGCATCTGTTGAACTCAGGACCCCAGAGTGACTACAAGGGGCAGTTGGCTGATTGCCTGGCTTGAGCCTCAGGGAGAGAAGGCTCCAACAACCTTGATCAGAGCACCTGGACTCTGTCATATGTGAGTCTACTGTGCCAAGTGGTGCCACCACAGTCCTGGGCCCTTAGAAGTGAGCCTCAGGTGCTCTGCCTGTCTCTGCAGATCCAGCGGAACTGATGCACCTTCTCTGCTGCATGGCGCAACCCCAGGCAGAACTGACGCTTCACCACTGCTGTGTGGGCTGGCTCCGATGCAAAGACCCACATTGCATCATAGCCCGCCACCTCATCAGAACCACTGCTGCATGATGCATCCTTGGCGCAGGCCCTCACATCCCTTGTCAACAGCAGCCATGACGATAATGCCAGACTCTGCATCACAGTCTCACAGATCCTCAGAACCAATGCATCGCCCGACTGCGCAACACATCCTCGATGCTTGACTTTGCATTGCAAGCCCTTGTCAACAGATCATTGACACCAACTCAGGACCGGACACCTCAGCCTCGATGCATCTCAGAACAGACGCATCACTTTGGCTGCATGCCGCATCTTTGACAAGGACCCTTCAATGCTCCAGAAACCAGTATTTAGTGTGCTTTGTTCAGCGAGTCTAACTGGCCCCTGTAGCTGGCCTGACCTCCATCATGGTTGGCGTGAACATGTGACTTTGTCCTGGTCCAGCACGACCAGATTTACACAGTTGGCGCTTTCTGCTTTTTGGCACTATTTTTATTGAAATCTTTTAAATTGCATATCTTAAGTTCTAATGATTGGATTTTTGTTGCTTTGGTCTTCTTTTGTTTCTTAAAATTCGCTCTAGTTTCCTAATCTGGTGTGGGGTCTTTTTGTGGTGTGTTTTCACTGTGTTACTGTTTGAAGTGTTGCATTAATATTTTACAAATTGCCTCTGAGTTAAGCCTGACTGCTCTGTTCCAAGTTACCCGAGGGTTGAGCACAGGTTAATTTAGGGTTTGCTTTTGACTTCACCCTGACAAAGATTGTGGTTCCTGCTACCATTAACTCAATTTCTTGTACAACTGAATAGAGTGTGCTTTGCATTCACACAAAGGGTCTATCACCTCTGCATTGTCACTGCAGCCAGCTTGCAGCCAGGGCAGGGGAGTCAGAAAATTCCATGCTCTTCAAAGAACCTTTCTAGAAGCATCTCCCACCATCCAGAGGAAGGGCACCACTGAATACATTTAGGACCTTTAAACCCACTCTTCAGTTCACTCCTGGGCCCGTGGAAGGACTATCAGAGGACTGTCTGCTGCTGTAACTTGCAGTGCACTCTGCAAAACTGCTTTGCTGTACCTGGAAGGACTGCTTTGCTGCCTGGAGCTTGCCTTGAACCCTCAGAGGTCAGCCCTGCTGTTGAGCCCTGCATCTTCACTTCAACCCAGGACTACCAGAGTGACTTCAAGGGCTAGTTTGCTAGCCTCTTGTTCAGAGCCACAGGGGCACAAAAGTCTCCCACCAGCCTTAACCTGCACCTGTACCCAGTCTTAGTAAGTCCTAAACCCCCAAGTGGTGTCCCACCAGTCGTGTACCTTGGTTCTGGTGCTAAAGGTGCCCAAATGGCAAAATTCCACAACTGAGGCTTAGAAAACTTTTGACCAAAAACTGCTCTGAGAACCAGGAAGGGAGTGGGACCAACCTGCGCATTGCCGGTCAGATTGACTTCACAGCTTTTACCGCTACATTCTTCTCCGCAGCAGCAAATTCTGTTCAGCGGTCCTTTGCAAAGGGGTATCTGGCCTCATGGAACTGTCTTCGGCTACAGCCCTGTTCCCGTCCCGCTGGAGACTTTCGACTTCCAAAAAAGAGATTTAGGGCCTGATTATGAGTTTGGCGGTGTGGGAACAGGACGTCGCGCCAACCCCCACTCCCACAGCGCCAAACTCGACTGCCAGCCGCCTGCCAGATTACGAGTTTCCTCGTGGTCTGGCAGGTGGTCCTTTGGCGGTCCCACAGTGGTGCCTAATAGAAAGGCACTGCAATGGGAGCACCAAAGCCCGTTCCTGCACGGCATGGACTGTGCAGCTCATGCTGTGCAGGAAATGGGGTGCATGCACACAGGGGGACACACCATGTGCCCTCTGCATGTACCATCAGGCCTAGAGGCACCAGACCACTGTGCCACCGCCAGGGATTGCAGTTTGCCTGTGCTTGCAGCAGTCCCATGGCGGTCTGACCAGCAGAGTCAAAATATGGGGGTCGGACTGCCGGTGCAGCAGTAACCACACCACCCCCACCGTGCCACCGTGAGTTTGGTGGCCCACAAACCGCCAAACTCCTAATCAGGCCCTTAGTCTAAACATAAAAGTCTTCACTGCGGGTGTGCCCCAATGCTCCCCAATGACAACGCACCATTCTTGGACACCTCCTGCAGCCTTGCCCCGCTGAACTTTACCTTCTCAGAATACTTTTTTCAGAATTTCTTCTAAGTCTGAAGGTAAGTGCTGACTGGGCTCAATCCACTTCTTGTATCTGAACCACGCTCCATCGTGGTCAGCCATATTTTTTTACTTTGAATCTGTCTTGCACCAGTAGATGTCGGCAGTTGGCGCTTTGATCATTTTGGCTCTAGTTTTCACTAAAACTTTAAAAATTCTAAAGTCCTGTTCTCCTGAATGGATTCTTGTCATTTTGGTGTCAAATAAATTATTACATTTTACTCACTGTTTCTAAATTAGTGTGGGATTTTCTTGTGGTGTGTTTTCACTTTATCACTGTTTATGTGCTGCATAAATACTTTACACATTTCCTGTAAGTTAAGCCTGACTGCTTTTGTGCCAAGCTACCAGAAGGTTACGTATAGGTTAATTTAGTGACTTTTTGTGGTTCACCCTGACAGGAATTATGGCTGCAGCTTGAGTAGGGTTTTTACCCTCCTCAAGCAACAACCCAAATACTCACATTCACAATATGCTTTTTAGGTAGCCCTAGAGGAAGTAGTCAAAATCCAGTTTTTAGTAAATAAAATCATTACTTTCCATCACCCTGTGAGAAAAGATCAGAAAAGGAAAGACTCCCTGCAAGGAAATTGAGAGATGAAAGCTAAGAATCAATAATCATTCCTACATTTCTAAACAGTAACAGGAAAATGAGAGCTACTAAAGCATCAGGCTAAGGCTTGGATTTCCAAATACTGGGAGAATTTGGAATAAGCATGATCTTAGTCTTGGCTGAATTAAGATGAAGATAATTAAGACGTAATAAATGAGGTCAAAGATAAAGATCAAAAAGTAGAGGAAAAGGGTGGCATCCTGAGGTACATCTATATCATCAGATACACTAAGATGTAAAGAACAGTGGCGGCCGGCACGACTTGTGGGTGGTGATGTGGGTGCAGGGGGGAGGGGAAGGGGAGAAGGGGGCACGGGTGGGGGCACGGTGGGGCTGGTCGCAATGTAAAAAATTGAAGAAAAAAAGTAAACACTTACCTTGCCGCCGGGTCCCGTGTCTTTGCTCCTGCTCTCCTGCGTCGAACTCCAGGAACAGGAAGCAAAGCCAGACTCCCCTGACCAATCACAACGCAGCAATGCAGCATTGTGATTGGTCTGCGCACCGTGATTCGGTGCTCAACCAGGGACAGGGGGCCTGGGCATATTCTGCATGCAGGCTGTAACGCAGCCTGCATGGAGAACAGGAATGTGTGTATGACTATTTTGGGCTGCCTGAGTCATTGCACACTTAGGAGGGATCTACCACTCCTCCCCTGCTCTGCAGACCTGCTCCGCCCCCTCACGCAAAGCTGCTTCAGCAGGAGGACAAAATATAATTATAACAACATTACGTTATTATTATTTTATTAATTCCTTTCTTTTACTGCTTCAAGGCAGTGGGGCGACGCCCCTCCAGCTTAGGGGAGGAGCCACCCCTGGTAAAGAACCAAGTTGTACTGATTTGTATTTGGTCACATTACCACGTGTTCATGTCAAATCTTAACCTAGCTTCTGAGTTTTAGAAGATGTGAGAGATCTCAATAAATTCCAGTATCGGATAGCTACACTGTTAGGTAACTTAGCCGGATAAGGTATTAAGGTACAAACATACACAGAAAGGTGTCTAAAGAAGATCCTGAAACGTGTGCAAATGAAAAACACTCATCTAATGGACTCTACAAAAATATCTGATTCTCTGAGAATTGCTATTTGCACAATAGTCCATCCCCAGAAGTGGTGGCATCAGGAATGGGTTGGTATTTTGAAACTGGAGCTCCAAAGTACGACACAAAAACTCTATGTATTATTGAAAGCTGTGGTGAGGAGATAGATATGTGAGCTTCATGTGTGGTGGCAAAATAAACCAATGTTTAAGTGTTACCATGGTCTTGTCACTAAGGTGTCTAAAACAGACAGGCTAGGCGTTATGTGGCTGAGATGTCGCCTATCTGCTGTAGATGCTGCCTTTGGAATCTGCGGACCTAGGTTCGAATCCCTGCCTCACTGCTAGACTAAACATGATATGATTCTGAGTAAAGCAATTAAAGTCCTTGTGTTAAACATGTGAAGTGTAATGTGTGTAAAATATATTTGTGCAATGCCCACTTAATGTACCTGATCTTATAAATTGTCTCCTAACCACACAAATAATATACAGTTTTTCATGTCATACAAATTCCAATGTATTCATGATGCAGATCACTGGCTGCTCCATGGAGGTGAGGCCCAGATAGCCTCCCGTTTGACTATATTCTCGTATACTTCTCCCTAATATATCACTTTTCTTGATGCCATTTTATTTTGACTTAACCCACAGTGCATCTCCCCAGCTCCCAGACATCTACTTTGTCAATGAGTTGATGCCATGTGACTTTCTTGTCAGCAGCCCTGAGTTTGTACTAAATGAGGCTAAGCAGTTCTCTCCTGTGGTCCATCAAATAATGAGCAACCATGTCTCTCTTGTCCTCAGTCAACTATCTCATCCACTTCAGCTCGGGTGCTTTAAAACTTGTTTGTTGGTGTGGGAACAAAGAGATGCAGGGAAGTTAAAGAGCCATGGATGGAAATCTGTTTTGCATGTTTGGTTGTGTCTGTGGTATGAGGTGCATAATGTGCTTCAGGTGTGGCTATTTTCCTATTTCTACTGTTATTGTATTTAAGATACTTACACTTACACAGCTGATATCAGATCTGAGATCCATGCACCTATATATCGTTGTTATTGCCCACATGTACTTTTAGAATCGTATATTTTCTCAGATACAGGTTTATGGTCCTAAATAAAAATATGCGATGGAACACCCTTGATTAGTATGCACAAATATGTGATGGTCCCTTGTAGTTCTTCGCTTGTGTAAATTTCTAAAATTTATGTAAATTGGCGTTAAGCATATGTTTTTGCTCATGTAAACACAAAGAGCTACACATGAACAATTCTACATTTCAATTTGTATTCTGCTTTTCAGGCTTACATCTCACCCATCATGTTTGGAGTCTGTGGTTTACGTTGCAGCGATCATGTGACACTGTCTCTAAAAAAGAAAGACTTCCTTTTGTTTCCTGGACACTAGAAGTATATGTCATTGCACCAGGAAGTGATTGTATCAGATACATAAGGCCAAATGAAAACAGCCTTCTGCTGTATTTCCCATAAGCTTATGTCAGAATGGTGCGAAAGGAAACATTAAAGATCTGAAAAAAATACATCTCTACTTTCTATTTTCTAATTTTTAAGTTTATAAGATCAGCCAGGTAATAACATATTCTTGGTAACCACTTACCACCTTTTCATGAAAGATTACTTTTTTGGGCAAAGCACTTTTTCCCTAACCTCTTTCCTAACTTGAGCCCACTTACTCCAAAACTGTTATGTGAAAATGAAGGGAACGATTTACCGACCCAGCTTCTTTTAATCTGTAGTTGATAAGCGCTAACAATCTTTCTAAAGCAGCAAGAAACATTTTCCAAAACAAAACGTTTGTTTGGTTTATTTCTCAGATGCGAATCAACTCTAAAAACCATGTGAAATGCGCATCTAATTTGTATGAAAAAGGTATTTAAAGTTCCAGACTCTTGGCTTAAATGCTGGTATCCTGTGCTAAAATTAGATGAAGTAAGATGTGGTCATTGTTATTGAGAAGATGAAATTCATAGGCAAGCGTACACATCAACATGCACATGCGATTACCTTAAATATGCATAGCAGTTGTCGTTACTATGGCAGCCAGCTATAAAACAGAGAAAAACATCCCGACATTTACAAGTGCCGCTTTGTTTCTAGACAACACAATCTAAACAAAACAAATTCAAATAAAACTACATCCATTAGGATCATGTGCTACGTCTAAGCTTGATTTGGCACCAAATAATGTTTTATGGTATTTAATTACAAATGCTCTATTCATTCTTTATTGCTTCTTCACTCATTTATCCTTTTACGGTGTTAATTCATCCCGTTATTTTCATATAATATTTCATATAATATTAATGATGGTAATAATACTTTAAATACTACTACTATTACTAATAATAATAAGTGATAATAAAAATACCAGGTAATAATGATAATAATAAAATACCACATCTAAATACTACACTCCATAATTAAAGTCTGTAACTGACTGGACATAATCCAATTACAGTAGCCTTAAATTGAAAGCAAAAACTAGTTTTGAAAATAAGAAATTGTTCCCTTTTGTTTCTGCAACCAAACTTCTACCTACTATTTGTGGAAACAACTTCTGTATGGGATTTTGTCTATATGGATCATCAGCATTTTAAACATCATTTGGCCTACCAGGGGCGATGTTTTCAAAAGGATCTCCAAAATTGAAGAGCGCTTTATATTTAATTGTAGTATTGTACTTGTTATAATCATTTAAGACATATTTTTAACATAGGTTTGTTTACATTACTCTAGTAACTGCAGAAAATGCAACTGAATAATGAATTGTAGTAAGTGTAATGCATAGTGTTACTTATTTGTAATGGTCTGCTTTGCAGCTTTTGGTTTTTTGTGCAATCCATTGATTGTTTTTTCACCACTGTCAAAGGATGATGATTCATGCAGACCACCATGTATGGTGAAGAAGTATGAAAGTTGAGAACAGTAAAAGGTAAAATTATACTTTTACTACATTGTAATGCAGTGTTACAGTATAAGTAATGTGTATTGTTATGTTTCTGTAATTTTGAAGATTAAATACTAACATATCTTTATGTTTTTTCTTTTTCAATAGCGACTGCAGTTGAACGTGGTTAGATGTCTCAAAGCACTGTTTCTACCACAGACATATTAGTTAGACATATCCATGGAGAATGTTTTTAAACATAAATTTCTCTTGTAATAGCTTCCTATTAGTTTGCTTTGCCTATTTTGATATCAAACCTTTCAGTGTAATATAGCAGATTTACAGTCAGTCCCACAACAACTCACACAATCATTCAGGCACTTATGCATGCAGGCATTTACACAACCAGTCACTTGCCCATACAACCTCTCACACAAGCAGTCACTCACCCATTCAACCTCTCATACAAGCAGTCACTCACCCATACAGCCACTCATATACCTATTATTTCATTCATGGAGAAGATCACACCCCCACTCATTTAGTCAAACAGCTACTGACACACCCCTTCACTTCTCCATACTCCATTCATGCACCCTCTCAGCCACTGAAACAGCCGCTCACGCATCCACTCATTCACATATAGAGTCAGTCTCACACCCACTCACTCACCCATGCAACCACTGACATACCCAGTCACTCACAAATGCAGCCAGTCACACAGCCACTTACTGACTGATCCAGCCACTCATATATCCACTAATGCATCATACAGCCACTTACACATACTCTAACTCACCCATACCATCACTCACACTACCACTCACTCACCCATACAGCCATTCACACAGGTACTCTCTCAGCCAAACAACCACTCACACATGCATTCACTCACTCATGCAGCCATTAACACAATCACTCTGTCACTAATACACACACTCAGTTGCCCATGCATCACTCATTCACTCACTCACCCATATAGCCAATGACACTCCCACTCCCTCATCCATACAGCCACTCTCACAATCATTCCATCACCCATACAACCACTCATACAACAACTCACTCTCTCATATGGTTGCTGACACACCTACTCACTCACTCATACAACCACTCACACCCTCTCCCATACACCCACACAGCCACTAATGCACCCACTCTTTCACCCATACAGCCACTGACTCACCGAGTCACTCACCCGTACAGTTACACAGCCACTCACTCAGCTATACAGTTACTCACATACCCACTCACTCACCCATACAGTCACTAACACACACACTCAGTCACCCATATACCACTAATGCACTCACTCACCAATACAGCCATTGAGACAACCATCCACTCACCCATACAGCCACTCACACAACCACTCACTCTCCCATATGGCCACTCACAAATGCACTCCCTCGCCCACACAGTCACTAACATATACTCTCACTCACTCATGCAACCACTCACATGCCTATTCACTCACCCATACAGTCATTCATACTAGCACTCGCTCACCTATACAGTTACACACACACCCTCTCACTCACCCATACAGCCATTCGCATATCCTCTTACTCATTCATAGAACCACTCACAAATGAACTCTCTCACCCATACAGCCACTTACATGGGCACTAACTCACCCATATAGCCATGCACACAACCATTCATTCACCATACAGCCACTACCATTACCACTCACTCTCCCACACAACTATTCACACACCTACTCACTCACTCATACAGCCAATCACACTAGCACTCACCCATATAGCTACTCATACACCCTCTCACTCACCCATACAGTCGCTCAAGTACCCTCTCACTCACTCATATAACCACCCACACATGCACTCACTCACCCATACAGCCACTTACATGGGTACTAACTCACCCACACAGCCACGCACACCACCATTCATTTACCATAAAGTCACTACCACAACCACTCACTTTCCCATACAACCATTCACACACACTCACTCATGTATACATCCACTTACACACCCATACAGCCACTCATGTACCCTCTCACTCATTTATGCAGCCACTAACACACCCACTCACTCCCTCATACAGTCACTCACACAGGCACTAACTCACACATACAGCCACTCACACAACCTCTCAATCTACCATATGGCCAATCACAGAGCCACTCACTCATCCATGCAACCACTCACACAGACACTCACTCACCCATACAGTCACTCACACAACTATTCACTCACCCATAAAGACACTCACACAACCACACGCTTTCCCATATGATCACTTACACATCCAGCTAGTCACCCAACCACTCACTCACTGATACAGCCACTCATGCACCCTCACTTACTCATACAAGCACGTAAGCATTCACTCACGCACTCATAGAGCCACTCAGACACCCACTCACTCACCAAAACAGTTAGTCACACACATACTTACTCACCCATACAGCAACTGACACACCCACTCCCTCACCCATACTGCCACTAACATACACTCTAACGTACCCATATAACCACTCACACACCCACAGACTCACCCATACAGCTATTCACACAGCCACTTACTAACCTATACAGCCACTGACACTAGCACTCACTCACCCATACAGCTACTCACAAACCCTCTCATTCACTGAAACAGCCACTGACACTAGCACCCACTCACCCATACAGCTCCTCACACACCCTTACACTACACTTTATCTTTTTTAACTATAAAATGCAGTTCTGAAAAGTATATTTTTTTATTCTTTTTTGCAGAACTGTTTTTTGTTTTGCTGTTTGATTTTCTAACATTTGGTATTTTTTATATTTTTTTCAAACAAAATGGAAACGAGGGGGTAAAAAACTGTAATCAGAAACACAAAAACAGTGCTAAAACTGGGATAAATAAAATAAAATAACAAGTATGTTGCCTTGCACCTTCTAGGATGGAATCAACAGACTGCTCACCAGATGTGAGTGTAGTGCTGCAGTCAAGGCAATATGTGCTGACACACCTTAACTTTGGGGCAATTTGTGGGTGACACCTCCTCACTTCAGTAGGCATTCTCTCCCCAGGGACAGATAGTACAGCTATAGATGTGGATGGCCCCTCTCCATCTCTCTCCAAGCAGTCCCACCTTCCATGCCCCTTTCAGGCTATTGCTATGCTATGTCTTTAAGTGGTACCACATAGAAGTTGTACCACAGGAATATTTTTTGCTTGTTCCTCTTGAGAGGGTCTTCTCACACAAACTGCATTTTAAAGATTTCACCACTGTCTTGCACTCTCCAGAGAGGATCGTAAAAAAATCCCAAGCAATACTTTGCTTTTTCAGTACAGGACCCTCATGAGAAGAGTCTTGCTGTTCTACCTCCTGCCACTCTGGCTGCTTTGGTACCTCCTGCTGGTCAATGCCTCCTGTTGCCATCTATTATGATAAAAAATGACAAAACAAAGCTCTCATCAGAGTTCTGTACTAGAAGCATGGACACGCTCCAAAGAATGACCCAAAAATGAATGTAAGAATCAAAAAGAGAGAAATGGGTGGGATCTTCCTTTGAAGATTAATGAAAACTGTCTTTTCCAATGAAATCTCTTTCTTACATTGTCACATAATCTTCGTGAATACTGAAATCATTATGAAAACCTGCGTCATCACGAAGATGGGAAATACAATTTAAAAGTGCTTTACATTAAAAATTATTACAAAAATAGAAGTTTTAACACTATATTAGTAAACAGCTGTTACTAGAATATGAGTTTATCCCCAAAAAATGAAAAGACAAGAGGTATTTAGAAAAACAGGAACAAGTTTGTTTAATTAAACACAAAAGCCGGGAGCGTATTGACATAGTAGCGTCTGAAAAAAGTCTCTTGTTGTACAGAAGTTTTGGTCAACCATTTATACTGTTCGTGATGTACAATAAACCGATCTGCCATTCTTGGCCTAGTCAACAAGTACAACCATCTGATAAGGGGGGCACATGTGGCTCTCAACCTTGTGGAGAGTTAGTGTGGGCCAGTGTGTATGTGTCCAGATGTCTGGCATGGGGAGCGCGTGATCACAATGTGTAGTGTGCATGCTGTGTCCTGATTGGCTAAGTGTTCCTAACTGTATGTGGCATCAATCTTTGTGGTATTTGGGAGCGCGTGCCTGTGGCCAAACATGTTTTACTGGGGTCAATTTCCTTGGACCTGTTTGTGGTGTAACTGCCTATCTGCTGGATCGATCAGGGTTTTCCCTGGGTGCGCGTTTTTATTTGGGCTAAGTATAACCCCACCTGTGGCCTGTCAATCGGTAGACTCGGGTTTGGGTCGCAGGGCCTGACTGACCACGAATCTCTGACTCAGGGTTGATGGGAGGTCACCTTGATTGAATCCAACAGCAATGATATGAGTTCACTAAATTGTGTGCAATTAACATGGCTGTCATTGATATAATCTTTACCGACATCCTCAGTTTGCGTGTACAGTTGTCATAGCATACATTCATATTATCTTTACTGATGTTAACATTGTTTTGTGTGCCTAGATCACTGCATACATTGACATTGTTTCTACTGGTATCGATTTTGTTATGTATGCATAGATTATGGCATATGTTGACATTGTTTCTACTTGTATCGACATTGCTATGAGAGCACATTTTATGACGCGCATCGATATTGCATTTATTGGTATAGCCGTGGTCGGGCCTGCATATATCATTGTGTGTAATGACATTGTATTCACGGATATTAACATTCCCCCCCTCTAGTTGAATTTTTAGCTACTTCATCCCCCTCATATCTCATGACAGTTACATTATTTAAGACTGTGTGTGTTGTTGTAGTGTCTGTTATCATTTCCCTAGCTATTTGCATACTACCATATTTGAGGACTGTGTTTTTACAGCAGGAAACCCCCATTTGTAGGAAACCACACAACAGTAGTACACCAATGAAAACAGGAAGTAGTGACATGAATAGTTTCGACACCCATAGGGGATTCCAAGAAAAAATATTATGAAACCAGTCCTGCTCAGAGGCACCTCCCTCCTTTGTCATGTCAGCTTGTAGACAATGCAGTGCTTGGATAGCAAGTGCGTGAGTCCTATTCTCGAGATCCTTTCCAGGGATAAAAGTACAACAGGAAGAACCAATCTTGGCACACACCCCACCCTCCATCACGGTCACCAAGTCCGACATGTACCGATGTTGCATCACCATGAAGCTGATGGCTCTCAGTTCTTTCTTGCATGCGTTTAGGCCGAGCTTAGTGTCATCAATCATTTTCAACATCTCCCACCCGGTTATTTGTAACCAGCAGGCATTCACCTTTGTTTGCATGGTGAAGAAAGGTATGGCCCGCCTGCATTTATTTGAGTCTCTGGAAACAGTCTAAATTCTTCCAGAATGTCCTTGTACTGAGCCCAGCCAAAATAATAAGCAGTTCTTCTTCTTTAAGCCGATGCAGCAGAGTTGTTTTCTTCTGTAGCGGATGTTGAGAAAACTCAGACAGATCTTGACCAGGAATGACCAGCTTTGGGGTGTGTATGGTCACAAGGGTGCAGAGGCCCCACCATCCAGGGGCGAGCTGGGTGTAGGCAAGTTTACCACATTGCCAGTAGAAATCCATCAACGTGGAGGTGCCCCATTGCAGGTCCGGTATCAACGCCGTCGCCTCCACTAGTTTCAACTGCCTTCGCATCCTCCGTAAGACCTTCAAATGGATCCCCCCCAACTGCAGAAGGACCGTCACCCACGCACTCATAACCAGCAGACTGGACTACGGCAATGCCCTCTACGCCGGAATCAACAAAACTCTTCTACACAAACTCCAAACCATCCAGAACGCCGCAGCCAGACTCGTCCTCGGGACACCGCGCCACGAACACATGACCCAACACCTACGAGGCCTCCACTGGCTCCCCGTCGAGAAGAGGGTCACCTTCAAACTCCTCACCCATGCCTACAAATCCCTCAACAACATCGGACCCAAATACCTCAACGAGAGAGTATCCTTCCACGTACCCAAGAGGAACCTCCGCTCCGCCGGCCTTGCCCTGGCAGAAGTCCCCCGCATCCGCAGAAACAGAACCAGCGGGAGATCCTTCTCCTACATCGCAGCCAAAACCTGGAATGAGCTCCCTGTGAACATCAGATGCTCCCCGACCCTGCACACATTCAGGAAGGACCTCAAGACCTGGCTTTTCGACTGATCCGGAGCCGCCCCCCCCTAGTGCCTTGAGACCCTCATGGGTGAGTAGCGCACTTTATAAACCCCTGATTGATTGATTGATTGTAGTACTACTTCACAGTTCTCGTTATAACCAGGTGGTATGGTTCCTTTACCTCTGAAACATAAGAAATTCAGTGGGGGGGCGTGGTCTGGCCACGAGGGAGAATGGCCGCCTGAAAGAAGAGCTCCGCTCATAGGGAGGCAGCATTGTTTCCAGCGAGCTCAGGGTGATTAATTCGACATCCCTGGACAGCTTGATTAATGCTGTCATGTGTGATATTCTTTCTTCGGACAAGAGACCTTCTCTTGGGGCTTTTTTCAAGCCGAGGAGCGTCTGAGGAGAAGAGCACCAGCTGGGCCTAGTGACGTCTTTCGAATCCCCGGGCCTCGCGTAACACGCACGCCCGTCTCCCCGGTGAACTTCTGAGCCTGACAAACCTGACGAACGACGACAAAGGTCAGGGTTAAGGTTGCTGTTCACAGAGTGACTAAGAGGATTTTCAACCTCACAACGAAGATAAAGGTCAGTGTCAAGGTTGCCGTTCACGGAGTGACTGAAAGGATTTTCAGGCAGGAATTGTTTTCACTTTCTTTCTCCGGAATATTTCCTGAACTTAGACGCTCCTTAACCCCTACGATGCTTATGATGAGCTGGACTCGTCATGGCACACAGTGGTCGTGTGCTCATGACGAGTCCAGCTCGTCATAAGACCCACCCACGGGGGAAGGCTTCCCCTGCCTCCCCCCGCCCCCCCCCCCCCAATGACGTCAGCGCGCGAGGCACGCTGACGTCATTGGGGGTTTCCCTTTGTTCCCCGACGCGCTGGAAGCCATTTGCTTCAAGGGCGTCGGGGAATAAGGTGAGTTTTGGCTCCGGGGAGGGGGGGTTTGAAACAAAAGAGGCATCGAGGGAAAGGAAAGGGTTTTCCTTTCCCCCGATGCCTCTTTTGTGCATTCCTGCTGCACGATCATGTGATCGTGCAGCAGGAATGCCCACTAGACACCAGGGAATTTCTTTTTTTTTTAAATAACGTAAAAATACTGTTTTGGGGAGCGGCCCCTTGGGCAAGGTCGCTCCCCTTTTGAGAGCCATATGTTTTTGGTGCTCTGCCCCCCTGGGGGGCAGTTTTTAAATAAATCGGGAGAATGGGGCCTTGAATCGGGTTACCCTTCAGAAGCATGGAGCGCAATGGCAGGCAGAGAGAGAGTGATGGCAAGTGTTGTGCACTGGCCTGGCAGGTTGCTGGCAGTGCATACACCCCCCCGTGTGTGGCAGCCCGGGCTGAAACAGCTTCCGGGCACACACACATGTGCATTGTACATGAGATACAAAATACAAATAGAGGTATACTGCAATAAGTGGCAGTCACTGAGAACACAATGAAGAGCGAACTTCCTAGAGGGGGCTGAGAGTGAAAGTATAGTGTCTTTGGAAGAGAAGAGATTTGAGGTCAGCTTTGAAGATCCGGGTAGAGGAGGTGGCACGGAGCAATGGGGGAAGCGAGTTCCAGATTCTCACTGGATTGCGCCATGGATCTTTCCCTTTTGAAGACGGGGGGGGGAGGGGGCTCAAGCAGAAGCTTTTCCGCATTGCGAGCCACCGGACAATTTCAATTTATTCGCCAGGTAACGAGGGGAGGATGTGTGTAAGGCTTTGTGTGTGATGCAGGCAGTTTTGTAAATAGATCTTGCCTCGATCGGAAGCCATCGAAGAGAGGACAGGATAGGAGTGACGTGGTCGCTTCGTTTAGACCCTGAAATGAAGCGAGCTGCTGAATGGAGGATGGATTTGAGAGGGAGAGGTGGGATTTGGGTAGGCCCGTCAGAAGAGAATTGCAATAATCCAGTCTTGAGAGAACCAGAGATTGTACCAAGGTTTTTAAGTCTTTCTCCGGGAAGAACCGACGGATCCCCCATAGAAGGCGCAACTGGTAACGTGCGTTCTTAGCAATAGAGTTGATGTGGGAGATTAGGTTGAGTCTTTTGTCAAGAATGACACCTAGGGATTTAGCGCTGTCGACAATGATGGGTTTGTTGTTGAGTAGGTTCAGCTGATCCTTCCAAGATTGAACAGGAGGAGGTGAGAGAGAGGTAGAGAGGAGGAGGAATTCAGTTTTGGCGGGATTCAGAATGAGTTGGTGAGCTAACATCCAGTTGTGAATAGAGTTGAGAGTAGAGTTGAGTA
Organism: Calotriton arnoldi; assembly: GCA_963921515.1. Taxonomy (NCBI): domain Eukaryota; kingdom Metazoa; phylum Chordata; class Amphibia; order Caudata; family Salamandridae; genus Calotriton; species Calotriton arnoldi. The sequence goes on from CAWUFW010017060.1 coordinate 223,600, forward strand.
GTGAGAGATCGTGTGCGGAAGATAAAGGTATCTTCCCACTAGTCCACCAGGCATTTATTTGTGGAGAGTGACCCCTTGGGCAAGGGTCACTCTCCTTTGGGGGCAATATTTGTGGCTGTGTCTGCCCCCCAGGAGGGCAGATCGCCATGTTTTTTAAAAATTGGGCCCACTAGACCACCAGGAATTTGTTTGAGGGGAGTGGCCCCTTGGGCAAGGGTCGCTCCCCTATGGCCGTTTCTGCCCCCCTGGGTGGGCAGATCGGCTGATTTTTTTTGTATGGCCACTAGGCCACCAGGGATTTTTGTGGGGAGTGGCCCCTTGGGCAAGGGTCGATCCCCCTTGGGGGCATTGTTTGTGGCTGTCTGCCCCCATGGGGGGGCAGATGTCGCCATTTTTTTATATTTGGCCCACTAGACCACCAGGGATTTGTTTTTGGGGAGTGGCCCCTTGGGCAAGGGTTGCTCCCCTTTGGGGAGCATTAATTTGGCTGTTTGTGCCATCCTGAGGGGCAGATCGGCTGATTTGTTTTTTTGTAGGTCCACTAGGCCACCAGGGTTTTTTTTATGTTGGGGAGCGGCCCCTTGGGCAAGGGTCGCTCCCCTTTATGGGAGGATGATTGTGGCCATTTCTGCCCTCTTTGGGTGGCAGAATAGCAGTATGTTTTTAGGCCCATCTGCCCCCAAGGAGGGCAGAAGCCACTAGACACCAGGGTTTTTTTAATTTTTGTGTTGGGGAGTGGACAAAAGGGCAAGGGTTGCTCCCCTTTTACGGGGGTGAATATTTTATTTATACTCTTTGGCCCACCTACCCCTTAGCTTGGCTGGTGGATTGTGTGTGGACTGGTGCATTATTTGCATATGTGATTGTAATGTTTTTTTCTCCTTTTTATTCTAGTGTAAAGCTTTTGATTCCTGTTTGCGGTTTCAGCAGTGGTTGTTCTGCAGTTTTGCGTAATTGCATTTATTTGGTAAGAAAAATATTTTTGTTGTGTGTGCTCCAAATGAGTATTATTGTCATGCATGAATGAATTTTTTTGTAAGTGGTGTCATAATGGCAGCATATTTGTTAGTGTTCAGAGCATGAAATTCTTTGCGATGTTTTGCATTGTCTTATGTGTAATTTTTTTTCTCTTCTTTTTTAGTGGGATATTGTTGATCCTTACTGTGTCTGTGCAGAGTAGGTGGTGGTGAGTCTAGCTGCTTCTGTCACGTGAGTGGTATAGTGTTGGAGTATATAGGTCTTTGTGATAAAGCTACATTTTGTTTATTTCTTTTTTTTACAAAGGGTTTGTTATTGTTGACTTGTTTGACAAGTAACCTTTATTAGTAAGCATTATGGCTAGCCGTAGAATGACTGCTCAGCAGGTGGTTGGTTTGCTTCTTGAATCTTCCTCTGAGCAGGATTATGAGACTGACAGTGCATCTGAGGGAGAGGAGGGAGGGGAAGATTCAGGCAGTGAGTTTTCTCTCCACATGGAATCATCGGATGATGAAGGTACTCTCAGTGCAGATGAAATGCCTGTTTTAGAGGAGGATACTACTGTGCCGATGGTGCAAGAGGCATCTGGATTGCAGCCTGGGGCTGCTAGGCTTCCTACTGGAAGTGCTGGACTCTGGGTTGATCCAAACATGGTGCAGCCGGTGTTGCCTGCCTTTAGTGGTTATGCAGGGTGTAGAGTGGATTGTGAACATTATTTGCCTATACAGTATTTTCAGTTGTTTATGGATGATGTATTTTTGGGTGAGATTGCCAGACTTAGGCCCCATTCTAGAGCTACCCGGTGGAGTCCCACAAATCTGGAAGAGATGAAGAAGTTTTTGGGTTTGACTTTTTTGATGGGTTTGATAAGGAAGCCGTCCATGGGTTCATATTGGTCTACCAGTCCCTTGATGGCAACGGCCATATTTCCTGCAGTTATGACTCGTGATCGGTATTTACTTTTGCTTCGGATGCTGCATTTTGTTGATAATGGTTTGGCGTTGCCACGAGATCACCCTGAATGTGACCGTCAGGGAGGTATGGCTTGCGTGGATCCCCCAACGTTTCCTTACCCAGAATCCCCTGCAAACCTCCATTTTAGCTGAAAAAATCACTTTTTTCACACATTTTTGTGTGGGAAAGTGTGGCATCACTGGGCTCACACAAATTTCCTACCACCCAGCGTTCCCCCAGGTCCCCCGATAAAAATGGTGCCTCACTTGTGTGGGAGGCCCAAGTACCCGCGACACGCAAGGACACAAAACGTTTTGAGGCAACATCAACATTGCCTATCAAAAAATGTTTTGGGCCCTTGCCTGTCGCGAGTATGTGCCTCCCACACAAGTGAGGCAGCATTTTATCGGGAGACCTGGGGAACGCTGGGTGTAGGAAATTGTGTGAGGCCAGTGATGCCACACTTCCCACACAAAATGTGTGAAAAAGTGATTTTTCAGCTAAAATTGAGGTTTGCAGAGATTCTGGGTAAGGAAACTGGGGGATCCACGCAAGCCATACCTCCCTGGAAGCACCCGGGTGTCTACTTTTCAGAAATGTGTGGGTTTGGTAGTTTTCCCTAGATGGCCGCCGAGCACGGGCCAAAAACCCAGGTGACCCCCCATGCAAAACCAGGTGGTTTTGAGATAGGCAATTTTGATGTCGCCTCACTACGTTTTGGGCCCTTGCCTGTCGCGGGTACTTGGGCCTCCCACACAAGTGAGGCACCATTTTTATCGGGAGACCTGGGGGAACGCTGGGTGGTAGGAAATTTGTGTGAGGCCAGTGATGCCACACTTTCCCACACAAAAATGTGTGAAAAAAGTGATTTTTTCAGCTAAAAGTGAGGTTTGCAGGGGATTTTGGGTAAGGAAACGTTGGGGGATCCACGTAAGCCATACCTCCCTGGAAGCCCCCGGGTGTCTACTTTTCAGAAATGTGTGGGTTTGGTAGGTTTCCCTAGGTGCCGGCAGAGCTAGGGTTCACAAACTACAGCTAGGCACTTTGCCAAAAAAGGGTCATTTTTCACTGCGAAATTGAAGTGTGACCACGTTGTGTTTTGCGTCGTTTCCTGTCGCAGGCACTAGGCCGACCCACACAAGTGAGGTACCATTTTTCTCATAAAACTTTGGGGAACACAGGGTGGGTGGAAATTTGTGGATCCACGCAGATTCCAAAACTTTCCACCACAGAAATGTGGGGAAAATGTGTTTTTTTGGACAATTTTTTAGGTTTGCAAGGGATTCTGGGTAACAGAACCTGGTGGGAGGCAGTCAAGTCACCCCATCCTGGATTCCCCTGGGTGTCTAGTTTTCAAAAATGTATAGGTTTGCTAGGTTTCCCTAGGTGCCGGCAGAGGTAGAGTTCAAAAACTACAGCTAGGCACTTTGCAAAAAATGGATCATTTTTCACTGCGAAATTGAGGTGTGACCACGTTGCGTTTTGCGCCGTTTCCTGTCGTGGGCACTAGGCCGACCCACACAAGTGAGGTACCATTTTTCTCGGAAGACTTTGGGGAACGCGGGGTGGGTGGAAATTTGTGGATCCACACAGATTCCAGAACTTTCCACCACAGAAATGTGGGGAAAATGTGGTTTTTTTGACAATTTGTTAGGTTTGCAAGGGATTCTGGGTAACAGAACCTGGTGGGAGGCAGTCAAGTCACCCCATCCTGGATTCCCCTGGGTGTCTAGTCTTCAAAAATGTATAGGTTTGCTAGGTTTCCCTAGGTGCCGGCAGAGCTAGGGTTCAAAAGCTACACCTAGGCACTTTGCCAAAAAAGGGTCATTTTTCACTGCGAAATTGAAGTGTGACCACGTTGCGTTTTGCGTCGTTTCCTGATGCAGGCACTAGGCCGACCCACACAAGTGAGGTACCATTTTTCTCATAAGACTTTGGGGAACACGGGGTGGGTGGAAATTTGTGGATCCACGCATATTCCAGAACTTTCCACCACAGAAATGTGGGGAAAATGTGTTTTTTTGGACAATTTTTTAGGTTTGCAAGGGATTCTGGGTAACAGAACCTGGTGTGAGGCAGTCAAGTCACCCCATCCTGGATTCCCCTGGGTGTCTAGTTTTCAAAAAGGTATAGGTTTGTTAGGTTTCCCTAGGTGCCGGCAGAGGTAGGGTTCAAAAACTACAGCTAGGCACTTTGCCAAAAAAGGGTCATTTTTCACTGCGAAATTGAGGTGTGACCACGTTGCGTTTTGCGCCGTTTCCTGTCGCGGGCACTAGGCCGACCCACACAAGTGAGGTACCATTTTTCTTGGAAGACTTTGGGGAACCCGGGGTGGGTGGACATTTGTGGATCCACGCAGATTCCAGAACTTTCCACCACAGAAATGTGGGGAAAATGTGTTTTTTTTGACAATTTTTTAGGTTTGCAAGGGATTCTGGGTAACAGAACCTGGTGGGAGGCAGTCAAGTCACCCCATCCTGGATTCCCCTGGGTGTCTAGTTTTCAATATTGAATAGGTTTGCTAGGTTTCCCTAGGTGCCGGCAGAGCTAGGGTTAAAAAACTACACCTAGGCACTTTGCCAAAAAAGGGTCATTTTTCACTGCGAAATTGAAGTGTGACCACGTTGCGTTTTGCGTCGTTTCCTGTCGCAGGCACTAGGCCGACCCACACAAGTGAGGTACCATTTTTCTCATAAGACTTTGGGGAACACAGGGTGGGTGGAAATTTGTGGATCCACACAGATTCTAGAACTTTCCACCACAGAAATGTGGGGAAAATGTGTTTTATTTGGCAATTTTTTAGGTTTGCAAGGGATTCTGGGTAACAGAACCTGGTAGGAGGCAGTGAAGTCACCCCATCCTGGATTCCCCTGGATTTCTAGTTTTCAAAAATGTATAGGTTTGATAGGTTTCCCTAGGTGCCCGCAGAGCTAGGGTTCAAAAACTACAGCTAGGCACTTTGCCAACAAAGGGTCATTTTTCACAGCAAAATTGAGGTGTGACCACATTGCGTTTTGCGCCGTTTCCTGTCGCAGGCACTAGGCTGACCCACACAAGTGAGGTACCATTTTTCTCGTAAGACTTTGGGGAACGCGGGTTGAGTGGAAAATTGTGGATCCACGCAGATTCCAGAACTTTCCACCACAGAAATGTGGGGAAAATCTGTTTTTTGGACAATTTTTAGGTTTGCAAGGGATTCTGGGTAACAGAACCTGGTGGGAGGCAGTCAAGTCACCCCATTCTGGATTCCCCTGGGTGTCTAGTTTTCAAAAATGTATAGGTTTGCTAGGTTTCCCTAGGTGCCGGCAGAGCTAGGGTTCAAAAACTACAGCTAGGCACTTTGCCCAAAAAGGGTCATTTTTCACTGCGAAATTGAGGTGTGACCACATTGCGTTTTGTGCCGTTTCCTGTCGCAGGCACTAGGCCGACCCACACAAGTGAGGTACCATTTTTCTCGTAAGACTTTGGGGAAAGCGGGGTGGGTGGAAATTTGTGGATCCACGCAGATTCCAGAACTTTCCACCACAGAAATGTGGGGAAAATGTGGTTTTTTTGACAATTGTTTAGGTTTGCGAGGGATTCTGTGTAACAGAACCTGGTGGGAGGCAGTCAAGAAACCCCATCCTGGATTCCCCTGGGTGTCTAGTTTTCAAAAATGTATAGGTTTGCTAGGTTTCCCTAGGTGCCGTCAGAGCTAGGGTTCAAAAACTACAGCTAGGCACTTTGCCAACAAAGGGTCATTTTTCACAGCGAAATTGAGGTGTGACCACGTTGCGTTTTGCGCCGTTTCCTGTCGCAGGCACTAGGCCGACCCACACAAGTAAGGTACCATTTTTCTCGTAAGACTTTGGGGAACGCGGGTTGAGTGGAAAATTGTGGATCCACGCAGATTCCAGAACTTTCCACCACAGAAATGTGGGGAAAATCTGTTTTTTTGGACAATGTTTTAGGTTTGCAAGGGATTCTGGGTAACAGAACCTGGTGGGAGGCAGTCAAGTCACCCCATTATGGATTCCCCTGGGTGTCTAGTTTTCAAAAATGTATAGGTTTGCTAGGTTTCCCTAGGTGCCGGCAGAGCTAGGGTTCAAAAACTACAGCTAGGCACTTTGCCAAAAAAGGGTCATTTTTCACTGCGAAATTGAGTGTGACCACGTTGTGTTTTGTGCCGTTTCCTGTCGCAGGCACTAGGCCGACCCACACAAGTGAGGTACCATTTTTCTCGAAAGACTTTGGGGAACGCGGGGTGGGTGGAAATTTGTGGATCCACCCAGATTACAGAACTTTCCACCACAGAAATGTGGGGAAAATGTGGTTTTTTTGACAATTGTTTAGGTTTGCAAGGAATTCTGGGTAACAGAACCTGGTGGGAGGCAGTCAAGTCACCCCATCCTGGATTCCCCTGGGTGTCTAGTTTCCAAAAATGTATAGGTTTGCTAGGTTTCCCTAGGTGCCAGCAGAGCTAGGGTTCAAAAACTACAGCTAGGCACTTTGCAAAAAAAGGGTCATTTTTCACTGTGAAAATGTGGTGCGTCCACGTTGCGTTTTGCGCTGCTTCCTGTCGCGGGCACTAGGCCTACCCACACAAGTGAGGTACCATTGTTTTCGGAAGACCTTGGGGAACGCGGGGTGGGTGGAATTTTGTGGATCCACGCAGATTCCAGAACTTTCCACCACAGAAAAGTGAGGAAAATGTGTTTTTTTTACCAATGTTTTAGGTTTGCAAGGGATTCTGGGTAACAGAACCTAGTGAGAGCCAGTCAAGTCACCCCATCCTGAATTCCCCTGGGTGTCTAGTTTTCAAAAATGTATAGGTTTGCTAGGTTTCCCTAAGTGCCCGCAGAGCTAGGGTTCAAAAACTACAGCTAGGCACTTTGCAAAAAAAGGGTAATTTTTCATTGTGAAAATATGGTACGTCCACGTTGCATTTTGAGCCATTTCCTGTTGTGGGCACAAGGCCTACCCACACAAGTGAGGTACCATTTTTATCGGGAGACTTGTAGAGCAACTGTTATTACCTATTGACTTTCGATGCATTTCTGCCTTCCAAATGAAAGACAATGTGTAAAAAATAAGTCATTTTGAAAAATGACCTATAATTCTCATGCCCGTATGGGTACTCCCAATTTCGGAAATGTGCAAATATCTACTGTTTCTAAAATCTACATTGTGTTCCCATTTCAAAAATACATAGGTGTCTTTCATAACAATTTTTCCATGTATACATTTTCCCAAAATAATTGCTATATACCCGGTACATAATAAAAAACCATTGCAAGATGCTGCTCAGTTATTGGCTCTGGGCTCGTCGGGTTCTTGGTGAACCTACAAGTCCTATATATCCCCACAACCAGAAAGGTCCAGCGGATATAACGGTATATTGCTTTCAAATATCTGTCATAATTAGAAGAAGTTACAGGTGAAAACGTTGACACAAATGGCTGTTTTTTTCAACTAATTTTCAATTTTTCCTTTATTTAACTGCTAGTTTCTATAAGGAAAACTTTAAGGATCTACACAAATGACCCCTTGCTGAATTCAGAATTTTATCTACTTTTCAGAAATGTATGGCGTTCCAGGATCCATTATTGGTTTCATACCCATTTCTACCATTAACTGGAAGGAGGTTGAAAGCACAAAAAATAGCAATAATAGTCTATGTCCCAGAAAAATGCCAAAACTGTGTCAACAAAGTTGGTTTTCTGACAAAAGTCTGCTTGTCCCTGAAAGCTGGGAAGATGGTGATTTCAGCACCACAACCCCTTTTTTGATGCCATTTGCAGGGAAAAAACAAGACGCTTTCATCTGTAGCCCTTTTTCGCATTTTTCCCCAAAAAAAAACTAAATTTTACTGTATTTTGGCTAATTTCTGGGTCCCTCCAGAGGAATCCACAAACCCTGGGTACCTTTACAATCCCCATGATGTTAGAAAAAAGGACGCAAATTTGGCGTGGATACCTTATGTGGTCAAAAAGTTACAGGGGCCTAGCGCGCACTACCCCAAATAGCCCAAAAAGGCTTAGCACAGGGGGGAAAAGGCCTAGCAGCGAAGGGGTTAAACTAAAATGAAGATAATTGTGCTCAGATTCAGGACTGCATTTTGCTCATTTGGGCCAGGACAATTTTCTTTCAAATAAATGCTAACCTCTCTAAATGGCCAGAACCCTGCTCTGGTTCCCACCACTATGTTCTTGGGCTTATTATATCGAGACTCAACTCTTCTCTGTCCATAATATGCAGCCTGTTAAAATTCACACATAGAGCACCTTGGAATGCGGCAAATATAAAAGAAGTTTATTTACTGTTGAATTCCGCGCTTGTGGTTTCTACCCTGAATGGTGTCAATTTGCTGCGATTTTTCTCACATTACAGTGACCATATATACACCGTGATTTAGTGGCTGTATGCTTTTGCAACACCTGGTTAACACCTGCTTGACTTTGTGGAATAAAAGTGTTACCAAGTTATACTGAGTGCCTATTACCTTGGTTTTTGCAACTCTTGTTAACTATATAATGAACATTTTGCCAAGACATTTGCATACTAGATTCATACCTATTGAGCAAGTGATTTTTCCTCTTTGTTACTATTTGCCTCAGCAATACGGAATTAACACTTCCTAATCTGCACATACACCTCACAGACTCAAATATTTGCAGGTAATGTCTAAAAATAAGAACGAGAGCAAGTCTACTAAGCAGCCACTTTTTGCTGACGTACTGAAGCATCCAAGCACTATGTCTGTGACGATCTCTGCCTCACCATCATCATCTAACCAGCCTCGTAATACTTCAACTGCAATATCAGGGGATACTATGGATCACCTTTTTCAAGAAATTTCTACCATTAGTTGTCGTTTGACGGAAATGGATATTAACATTTCTTCCCTTGCAACGGAGACAAAATCAATAAGAGCAGACATAGTCCAATTTCATACTAAAATAGAGAAACTAGAACAACGTCTAGTAGTAGTTGAGAATAAATTTGATTTGGTACAAAGCAGAGATCAAGAACTATTGCTTCTCCGTAGCAAGCTGGTGAATTTGGAAGATCGCAGCAGGAGAGATAATATTCGCTTCTTTGGTTTTCCAGAAGGAATTGAAGGCCAAAACACCAGAGGTTTTCTGTGCGATGTTCTCCCCACAATGGTTGGCATTCATTTTGATCCAACACTTGAAATTCAACGGGCTCATCGTCTTGGCCCCCGCGTAAAGGCTTAGACTCTCGTCCAAGACCCCTCATCGCTTGTTTTCTGAGACATGATCAAGTTAGGCAATTACTAACAGCGGCACGCACACAAGGATTCTTCAGCTATAAAGGTCATGATATCCAAATGGCGGCTGATTTTTCTTGAGAAACTAATGAACGGAGGAAAGCTTTCCTATCTATGAGACTGCAACTGCGTAAAAATGGACATCAAGTATGGTTTGTTTGATCCAGCCCGTTTTCGGGTCACCAAAAATGGTGATTCAAGAGACTTTTACAATCCAGAAGAGTTACAACGTTTCTTGGATGATATGAAACAGCAGGATATGGACATACAGCATACACCTACTCCTCAAAATTCTCAAAATCCTCAATCTTCTCATTACCCCGTGGATAGTGCAGGCCGGATACAAGGTGCAGGTCGTCAGCGTGGCAGAGAGCCTGAGAGGTTGTCCCGCACCCAAGAAGTTAGAGCCTCAGCTTTACAGTCAGTATCTAGTCTCACCCAAGACCAGCATAGAGACAAATCTCGTTCTCCTTTAAAATCTGCTTCTGATGGAGAGTAGCTTTTCTGCCGAAGTTTCTCATATTGTTAACTAAAATCTCCAGCTTCTGACCTTTGTGTTCATTTTCATAGAGAAATAAGCATCTTGCATACTTCAGATGAGATGACACTCCTTTAGTATGCACGAGATAAGTATTATTTAATCTATCTCTTTATTTATTTCCCTATTATTGCTTCTGAATCTCAAATATATATATCTATATCTTCCTCATAATCTGAAATTTACCTAATACATTATTTATTACAGATGCTCATTGTCATTGGTAATTATCATTCGTACTGTATTGATCCCACCTCTATTTGTAGATTTCTCACGTTATATTTAAAATGAAATGTTTCCATCTCTAAATATTATTGCCATTGATACTCCTTTAGAATGTCTTTTACGTTTATTTCCTAAGGTACCCTAGATATGCCTGCATATAGGTTTTATAATAATTAGTTTTCCCTTTATAGAATATCACTAAGCATAATTGGTTTCCCTGGACCCTCATCATTATTATAAACAATCCTGTCATTTGTTTTATCTCCTGGTGGGTACCCTTATTTATTTCCTTATCATTGCTTCTAAATCCCAAATGTAATGTATCTATCCGTATCTTCCTCACGATTTGAAATTTACCTAATGCATTATTTATTACAGAGACATATTTATTATGCAATATTTATAGTTATGATTTATTGTTTCTCATGTATGATTGACACTTTGCTATCTATTTTTCATATTTATCTAACTGGTAAATTTATTGACATTGATAATTATCATTCGTACTGTATTGATCTCACTTCTATTTGTAGATTTTTTCATGGTATATTTAAAATGAAATATTCCCATCTTTAAATATTATTGACATAGATACTCCTTTAGAATGTCTTTTAAGTATATTTCCTAAGTTATCCTAGATATGGCCACATATAAGTTTTATAGCATTTAGTCTTCCCCTTTATAGTACGCCACTGAGCATAATTGGATTCCCTAGACCCTCATCATTTTTATAAGTGGCCCTCACATTTGTTTTATCTCCTGGTGGGTGCCCCACCCGGAGCGGTGCTCTAGTGAGCCCAGACCCGCGTTTAAAGTTTTAATATCGTAATACTTTTTATACCATTCTTTTGTAATTAATAAGTGTACTTTTATTTTTATATTTACTATACTCTCTTTCACTAGATAGTAAGTCCATAAATCTTCATACAATATCTAGTACACTTACAGATATGGTTGTTCCTCATGCCTTACATGTAATATCATGGAATGTTCATGGTTTAACACATTACATTAAGAGGAAAAAAGTCCTATCTTATCTCCAATCCAAAAAAGTAGATATGGCTCTTCTGCAGGAGACACATCTTGATGAACTTGAATCACAAAAATTGTCTAGGGACTGGGTGGGCAAAGATTTCCACAGTAGTATTCAGGATGACAGCTCCTTAGATACAGGTCCCACTCGAAAATGTGGGGTGGCAATCCTCATTAGAAAAACTCTCCCAGTTATGATATCCAAAACGTGGGAAGATCCGAATGGGCGTTATGTATTCGTTAAACTGCGCATTGGAGATACCCATATATGTGTGGGATCGGTTTATGCCCCCATAGGTACTAAGAAATCCTTCTTCTTGAATTTGAATCGCTTGCTATCAGAGATTGATGCTTCAAAATACCTTATAGGAGGTGATTGGAATTTGGTGAGAGATCCAGTTCTAGATAGGACAGGTCCTCTAGATAAACATAATGCTGCAGACAGGGCGCTCATGAATGACATAATTGAAGATAACGGCCTTGTGGACCACTGGCGTCTTTCACACCCAGATGACACTGAATACACATTTTTATCTCCTACTCACGGAACTCTTTCACGGCTGGACTATTTCTTAGTCTCCCAAAGTTTAGTCCAATCAGTTCAGGACTCCCATATTTTAGAAGCATCGGTGTCTGACCACTCTCCAGTCTTACTACATTTGCACATAGGAACCACTAGCCCAGGTCGTAAATCTTGGAGGATGAATATTCAAAGACATAAAACACCCAAGGGTAAAACACAATTGCAGGAACACCTTCATAATTATCTTTCCTTGAATCAAGGTTCTGTTAACTCCGGCAGGATTATGTGGGCTGCTGCTAAGGCTACTATACGGGGACAACTTATGCGAGATGCTGCTCAAATCAACAAGAAAAATGCTGCTCGACAGAAAGAATTGGAACAGGATATTGCCCATTTTACTCGCCTATACACTCATAAACCTACTTTACAAAATCGTAAATCCTTAGAACAGGCCCGTATGACATTGAATAGTCTTTTTACCTCCAAGGCCGAATATGCCCTACAAAAAATGAAAGGGAGGCACTATGAACAGGGAGAAAAGGCTGGCAGACTTTTAGCAGCACAACTAAGACAACGAGAAGCCGCCATGGCTATTCCAGCCCTTAAGTCATCTGGTGGTGACATGTTGACCCGTCCTCAGGATATAGTTAATGAATTTGCTACTTACTATAAATCTCTGTATACCCCAGGAACCCACATAGATCATGATAAAATGTCATCTTTCCTTGCAGGAATCGACCTACCTTCCCTTTCAACAGAAGATAGAGAGTTTTTAAATAAAGAAATTAGAAAGAAGAGATTTCTCAAGCTATAACCAAACTTCCATATCATAAAGCCCCAGGGAAAGATGGATTCCCTGCGGAATTCTATCGCTGGTCAGGTAACAACACAATAGATTGTCTACATACTGCATTTCAAGGAGCCGAACATGTATCCTCCTTAGGTAGTCTTTCTAATAAAGCCGTGACAGTAGTCCTGCCTAAACCAGGGAAAGATCCACTGCTTTGCAGCAGTTACCGCCCCATTTCACTCCTAAACTGTGACATTAAAATTTTGGCCAGTATTCTTGCTTCTTGTCTCCGCAAGGTTGTCCCCTCACTAATCCATCATACCCAAGTGGGATTTATACCTGGGCGCTCTTCTAGAAACCATTTACGTTCATTAGCTCATAACCTATATGCTGCCAAAATACTTCAGGACGATGCTATAGCACTATCGCTTGACGCCGAGAAGGCCTTTGATCGAGTAGAATGGGATTACCTCTTCAAAATTTTAGCACAATTTGGATTAGGAGATCAGTTCATAAATAAAGTAAGGTTGTTATATGAACAACCTACTGCAATAGTTAATTGTGGGGGGTTTGTCTCTGATACATTTCCAATCCGCAGAGGAACCCGCCAAGGATGCCCCTTGTCACCTCTTTTATTTCTATTGGCTATTGAACCTTTGGCAGCAGCTATCCGTCAGTCGACCTCTGTTGTTGGTATTCCTCTACCAGTGGGAGAATCCAAACTTTACCTTTATGCAGATGACATTCTACTCACCATTACAGATTTATCAAGATCATTGCCATCTCTGCTTCAAATTATTGAGAATTTTTCTTCCTTTTCTGGGTATAAAATCAATTGCGACAAAAGTGAAGCGCTTCCTATATCAGATGGCACCTCAAAATCTGTGAAACAAGATTATCCCTTTCATTGGCAACCCTCTCGTTTAAAATATCTAGGTATTCTTGTAAATAAGTGTACAGAGGGCATGGTCACAGATAATATAAGTCCCTTGCTTACTCAAATGCAAAGGGATTTCAATAAATGGAAAGTGTTGGGTTTGTCTTTGTGGGGTAGAGTGCAAGCGGTAAACATGATTACTCTTCCACGTTTTCTTTATACCCTCGGAATGCTTCCTTTTCACATCCCATTACCCACACTACGCCTCATAGATTCTAAGATAAAATCTTTTATATGGGGCTCCATAAAACCCCGTTTAGCTATTAGCAAACTTAATGCCCATCACTCCAATGGAGGTCGCAGCCTTCCCTCGATAGAGCATTATTCCCTTGCATTACAATTATCCCAACTCACATACATGCTTCAAGACAATTCTAATACTCCTCAATGGGTATTTATTGAAAGATTTCTGCTGTCCACTGAACAAGGTCTCCCAGCTTTATATGGGTCAGGTATAAGCCATCTAGATCCCAGTAATCCTATTCTATCTGCAATGCGTAAAACATGGCAAAGAACACACCGTATCTTGGGCTTTAATCCACGGTTACATGTCAAACCTCCAATATGGAAGAATTACGGAATTCGAATTAAAGGGAAAACTCTCTCCTGGCCTCAATGGAAATCAGCAGGTATTCTTACATTAGATCAGATTCTTCAAAATGGAGATCTCAAATCTTTTTCACAACTGGTAGATGAGTTTAATCTTCCCCTGTCTCAAATGGATAAATATCTCCAACTTAATAACTCCCTTATTAAAGCTTTAGGCACAAAACCCTGGACATTACAAATTTCACCAATTGTGTTTTACGTCCACACTTGGGGGGTCATAAAGGAGTTATCTCCGGCTTATATAAAACACTTACAACACAATTATTTTCTCATCCTTTATCCCGTGACCTTCGTTTTAAGTGGCAATCCCGTCTAGGAATCTCCTATGAAGATGAACAATGGATGGCTATATTGGAAAACTTAGATAAAGGTGCTCGAGAAGCCCGCTTAAAATTCTGTTTATTTAAAATTCTACATGACTGGCATTGGTCACCAGTAAAATTACACAAAGCAGGCTTATTATCACAATCTAATTGTTGGAGATGTAATGCCCCTGGCTGTGACATAGTTCATATTTTATGTAATTGCCCTATGGTCAAAACATATTGGTCCTATATAGGCAAGGTTCTACACAACTCTGTTCCTTTACATTTACCACTCTCACCAGCAACTATTTTGCTACATGATCTAAGAGAATCTCCTACCCTCTCTAAACCGCAAGGTCGTCTTGTTCATACAGCATTGGCTACTGCTAAAATTTGCATATTAAGGCAATGGAAATCCCCATCTCCGCCATCCCAGGAGAACTGGTTAGCCTCAATGATTCAAACTGCCTCACATGAGAGAATTATATACAACATACAAGATCAATCTGAAATGTTCTTACAAGTATGGTCCCCTTTCTTACAAGTACAAGATGTTCCTATGTCTACTTCCAATACCTAATTTACGTTAGTCACCTCAATGAATTATCAACCAAAACTTTTCGATCCTTCTATCTCTCCTCCATTGTTTTATCTGGATAATGGTTTATCTGTAGCTTATGTCCCATACATTTTTAAGATAGTTATGATATTGTATTATTGAAGGAACGTTATCTTTTAATAGTTTAACTTATTTAATTTTATTTAACAGAGGATGTAAGTACATATTTTGCATAGTAATATTTTAGTATCCTATGGTTCTAGTATTCACTAACAAGCTGCTAGATTACTATTTTATTAATATACAATCAACTATTCATATTTTAGGATAAATGTATTAATCTTATTTGTTGTAATATCTTTTAAATTGTAACTGCTTCCTCACATGATATTCTTAAATTGTGTTATATTTGTCTTTCTATTTATAATTGCCGTCATCTATTTCTCTATATTGAAAAGCATCTTAAAATCTGTTTTCTTGTATTTATGAAATGCTAATAAAAAATTACAACACAAGAAATACAGTGTAAGCGTCTGTACAATAAGGGGTTGCCCCTTTCCCTCCAACCATGTGCACCTATTAATCTCTGTATCCCAAATTCCCTGGCACGGGGCGTCTTCACTGGTGTTTGACCCCCTCCCATGAGACTTGTCGGAAAGTTCCTCTTTTGACGTGGTTAGCCCCACTTTTGCCTGATGTCTGATGTGATTTTGAACTACAAGTGCACTGGGTCCTTGCTAACCAGGTTCCCAGTGTCATATCTCTTTCCCATAACCCGTACCATAATTGACAACTTCAGCTACCCTGTAAGTCCCTAGTAATTGGTACCCCCTGGTACCTAGGGCATGGGTACTGAAGAGGGTCGTCTGGGGCTGCAGCACCAGTTGTGCCACCCCTAGGGACCCCTCACCAAGGCTCTGCTCGCTGCCATTGCAGGCTTTGTGTCTGGGTGCAGAGAAAGTGGAAGAGCTGACATGGCGCACAGTCCTGTGTGCCATGCCACCCATACACTGCATAAGATATAGTCACCCCTACTGCAGGCCTTTAGCCCTAAGGTGGGGTGCACTATATCCTATGTGTGGGCATATCAGCATGAGCAGATGCCCCTACAATGTCAACCAAACATCTTGTCTTAATAAATCCTCACTGATGTCAGTGTTGCATTTAATAATAAATTCACACAGGTGGGTCTGCTGAAAACGTACCAAACACTGGAATGGTTCCTGACTTGTTTTCTCCAGTCTGTCACTACCAGATTTCTTGCCTCATGGGGTGAGAGCCAGAGCTCTCAGAGGATATAGACAAAGCCTGCTCTGGGCTGAAGTGCTTCACACCTCCTCCAGGACAGGATGGCCTTCCTGGGCGGGAAGCTTCAAGAGAGATGTCACCTTTGGAATCCAACCCAGGAACCTCCAGGTAATGGGGGAAACCAAGCCCCCTTTCCGGCTCCACTTTTGGCAGGAGGAAAGGTAGGAAAATTAGTTAGATTAGGAGGAGGGTCCCCACTTAGCCTACACCACCCCTATGGTGGGGCAGGCAATGTGAACCCTTCTCCTGAAATTCCACCATCTTGGGATGGTGCCTAAAAATCCTATCAGGACTAGGGTAGTGCCTTTTCCCACAGGAAGTGGTCCCTAGAGGGTGTAGATACCTTAAAGGTAGGTAACCCATTGGCTACTACCTGTCTCCCATTGTAACATCCCTAAATTCAGTATTTAGGTGTCATCCAGCTATCTGAGCATCATATTCAACAGACAAGAGAAGACCAGGGCAAAGTAGACCAGCTGCACTAGAACTGAAGCCCAGTTGCAGAAGAAAAAGGTGCCAAACCCTACCTGCTGCTCCCAGGACTCGACAATCTCTGCTGCTGTTTCGTCCTGAAACCTGAGAGAACTCCAAGAATCCCAGAGCTCCTCCAGCCTTCCATAAATTGCCAGGAATCTCCCTTGGAGTGAAGGTATCACTCCCCTACACATCTCAGGCACCGATTCCCTGAAGTCCAGTTTGTCGACTTGCTGCTTCCCAACGATCTCGATGCAGCACCAAAGCAAGAGAAAGTACAACAGCTCCAGAGGGTCAGATCTGTCTCCCCACCAAGTGTGGAGACACCAGGACCTACTGGAGCTGTGGCATACCAATACCTCTGGTACCTGACCCACAATGGCAGACACCAAGAAGAAGAGTCCACTGAGGACTCCCAAAGCACCAGAAGCAAGCACCCATCGAGGGACATCGAAACACCCAAGACCCACTTCCTGAGTGGCCCAGCTGTTCTGAGATCGCCTCTCCAAGTTGCCTGCTCCTAACAGCGAGAACCTCAAGATGCATGACGCCCAGGTGACCTTTTAGCTCTGCACCCAGCCCATCAGCCCCAGGACCAACCAACCAGCTCTGCTCCTGTGGTCCCCAGGCCCTTTCAATTTCCTCCCTGTAAGGAGACCTATCAGACTTACCTGTAAGTCCCTCTGTGCAGTGCATTTATTTATTTATTTATATAGCACCTGAATCGACCCCCGAAGGGGTATCTCTGCGCTGCAGACACGGCTACAGGGTTAGCTGAGGAGCACAATCAAAACAGAATGGTCTTAAGGCGCTTCCTGAACTGAAGATGATCCGAGCACAGTCTCAGATCAATGGGAAGCTGATTCCAGTAGAGGGGGGCCAGGTGGGAGAAAACTTTACCACCCAGCCTGGCTCTTCTGACTCGGGGAACTACGAGCAGGGATTTAGTTCCCGAGTGCAGGGATCTGGAGGTCACATAGGGAGTGAATTTCTCTGCAAGGTACGAAGGGCCGATATTATATAGGGCCTTATGCACAGTGCAGCAGATTTTAAATTTTACCCGCTTTCGAACTGGAAGCCAATGCAGTTGGCGAAGGAGGGGAAGGGAAGAAGCTTTTGGGGGGGCATTTAGGACCAGGCGTGCCGCAGTATTCTGGACCACCTGCAATCTACATAACGAGGACTCATTGGCAGAGACCAGTAATGCATTGCAGTAGTCCAGGCGTCTCAGTATAAGGGTTTGCATCAGAGTTTTACGGGTAGAGTCCGGGAGCAAGGGGAAGACCCGGCGCAGGAGACCCAGCATGTGAACACAGGTGCCAGCAGTCTGTGCAACGTGTTCTTTCAAGGTGAGTGACTGGTCTAAACGTATGCCCAAGTTCTTAACAAGGGACTTAGGGGCAGGAGGGGTGCCAAGGTCAACTGGCCACCAATCGGGAGTCCATAACAACGGGGCCTCACCGAAAAGCATGATCTCCGTCTTTCCGACGTTGAATTGGAGAAAGTTACCTCTCATCCAGTTAGAAATGGCCCTCATACCATCGGAGAAAGCCATCTGAACAGAAGGGGTGAAATTGGTGAAAGGGAATAAAAGCTGAGTATCGTCAGCATAGGATATGGGAATAAAGCCACATGTTCTAAGGAGCTTGGCCAAGGGGGCGACATAGATATTAAATAAGGTAGGGCTCAGACAGGAGCCCTGTGGTACTCCCTTGGTCAAAGTCGTAGTTGCTGAACGGTACGGACCCAGGTTAATGGTTTGGGAGCAGGAAGAGAGAAAACTCATCATCCACTGGAGGGCGGAGTCTCTGAGTCCGATCTCCTCCAGTCTCCTGAGCAGGATCTGATGTGAGACCATGTTGAACGCGGCAGAGAGGTCCAGCAGCACCAGAATCGTAGATTGGCCCCTGTCTAGGGTCATCCTGATGTTATCCGTGACCGCCAGCAGGGCAGATTCTGTGCTGTAATTGGGCCTAAAGCCTGATTGTGAAGGGTCCAGACTGCCTGTGCGCTCTACATGGTCGGACAGATGTTTATTTACATGTTTTTCAAGTAGCTTGCTCAGAAGGGGAGGAGCGAGATGGGCCAGAGATTAGAGAGGTCTGTCATGGGGGCATTAGAGTTTTTCCGAATAGGTATCACCTGAGCCGCTTTCCATTCCAGGGGAAGATGACCCTCACTTAGGGAAAGGTTGAGCAGAGCCCCTATGGGTGGGGACAATTGATGGGACAGAGAGGCAGTAATTTTCGCCGGCATGATGTCGAGAGGAGAGCCGGACTTTTCTAGAAGCCCCCTTTGTCTTTGCGCACCAGCCTCCAAAACCTCAGCATTCTGCTCCTGGCTGATCCAGAATGCTCCTGAACTTCTCCTGCTGGAACTTTTGCCCTGGTCTGGACATCGACCAAAAATGATAAGGTAAACTTCGAGAAAGCATTGCCTGAATTTGTATGCTTTTTATTAGTTTTCCCCATTGTTTCCTATAGTGCATAATTGCGCATAGAAGTGATATATTTATCGAACTTTGCAAAATCGTATCTCCGAAAGTACTTACCTTAGAACTGCATTCTTGGTCTTAAAAATTATATAAAAATGAATATTATTTTTACAAATTGGTCTCGGATTTATTCTTGAGTGTGTGTCTCATTTATTGACTCTGTGAGTACAACAAATGCTTAGCACTACCCTCTGATAAGCCTAACTGCTCGCCCTCACTACCACAAAAAGAGAGTTGTATGTTCTTACACCTCTGTATAGCCATTGAGGTTTCCCTGGACTCTCTACATAGTGTACTTCATTTTAGTACACTGTACACAGAGCCAGTTTCCTATAAGACTCATTTCCCCTAGCATGATCGAGATGAGCTGCCCTGCACTGGAATTCCATGTCCGTAGTCCACTTGTCCTTGAAAAAAGTGGCCCCAAATATGTTAAGGGCCACCCTTGGACTGCAGATGGAGGCAGGAACAGACGCATTTGTGCACTGGTACAGTGGTCTTGCTACCTCCAAGAACCTCTTTTCTACGATCTCCTGTGGCTAAGCAGTGTCCTTCCCAATCTTTACTCTTCTGAGTATCCTGTATTCCTCAGTTTGGATGTCGCTAGGGTTCGGTAAAAGGTACAGTGCTATGGGGTTGGTTTCGTACCAGGTGATCTTTACTATTGCTCTATGGGGTTCCACTCTATTGGGCTGAATCTTGGCCCTGCATAGGTACAGGTGGAAGAGACATTTTGCTTTTTTGGGGGCTATCTTTAGGGATAAGTAAAGCCTATCTGCGCCTACACCATGGCGTGTCAGTGAACATATGTAACATGACCTGTTTGTGGTTTGAGTGCCCACGGCACTCACATGTTGATACCAGGTGTTGTGTAGGAGTGCGCTGTGTACTGTGTGAGGAATGCTAGCATTTGGCTCAGCATAGGTGTACGTGAGGTGAGAGAGGTCCCTGTGCATGCGTTGCAAGATTGTCAAAGTGGGTTTTATGAGACTAGACACATTTCTGGCTCTGGAAGGGCGCAAGAGCAGCCAGGTTAAACTGAGCGTATACAAGAATACATAAATACATAACTTAAAAAAACTTTTGTAAAATGGTCTTCAGGTGAAATGTCTCTCAACTGGTTTGGGGGATGGTCTTCAGTGGAGATGTCTGTCTTCTGGGCTGGGGTATGGCCTTCAGGAGAGATATCTGTCTTCTGGGCATACAGGGGGGTCTTGTCTTGGTGTGGTGCAAAATGAGTCTTTTTTTTATAAAAAAAGGTTGTTGTAAAGTCAATTTGGAGTCTGTGTTTTTGAGTGGTTGGCCTTGTTGAAGTCCTTTTGGAAGCTTTGATCAAAGAGCTGGTAGACTGCGGCAATGTTGGCGCACGTGCAACTCGATCGCAGACCTGTTGGGTAAGAGCTGTGGGTTGTAGGTTAGCTTGGAGAAAACACATCGTTAGGCAGTTTTCCGGAAAATTCTTGCATTTACTTTTTACAAATACACTCTATGGCTCTACTGCAGTGATGTTTTCTAGTGGGGTACTGGAAGGAGGCGCTAGCATTTTTAGGGAATGGTGAGTTTAAGCTGTTTTAGTGATATTTATACTTTGGTTTCTCCCCTTTCCTTGGTACGGTGGGGACAGTAATTTTCCCTGCGGGCTGCTCCATTCAAAAGTGTGTTGTTTAACTGGTGCAGGGGTGTCCTTTTGACCTGCATGGGCTACGTGCAACTGTGAGGAGGAGTGGATATTTAATTATTAGGTGATTTGTCAGTGGGGTGTGCTCCAGCCTAACATTTTGGTCATATGTCAGAGAGGTAGACCCAGGCCTCTCTCCCTTCCACCTTGACGGCAGTAGGTGTTGAAAATATTACTCAATAGGGCCCTAGAAACTTGGCCTGCTTCCACTTCCGCAAAAGTTACGGATGTAGACCTCTTGCCCTGGCTGAGGTGTTTGGTAGGACAAGTTGGTGTTTGGCCCTTTAGTATTCCGGTGGTGGACCTGTTTGGATACTTTGTTAATTCGGAGAGGTATATGCGCAACTCATCACCTGATGCCTGGGAGCTTGCTTCAGCACTTATGTTTCATCCGGGTCTTTGGGATGGGTGTCCTCATCAGCCTACCTGTTACAGTCTTGTGAGGTGTGAGGTGATGATCACTGCTAGGTGTATTTCTTAATGCAAATAGGGCTAGGGTTAGGCAGTAGAGCCACTTTTTGTTGAGACTGGAGAAAATGTTGCAGATTTTGGGGCAGATTTATAAGGACTGGCGCATCTCTGCATATTAGCAGGGATGCGCCAGGAAAAATGCGACACGCAAAAATACCCTGAATGGATGAGTCGCATTTACAATGCGGCGCACCGTGGTGCAAGGATAGACAGATGCGTGTTGCATCTTTTGTCATAAGGGAAGCGCATTACTGGAGTCGTGTCGCAAGCGCGACGCAACTCCAGCAATGCTCAGTGGTGGCCCATAATTATTGTGCTGCGTCACTCCTTACACCTGCTTCAGGCAGGCGTAAGGTTTTGACGCAGCGGCGTCATAAAAGTGACTCAGTGAAATCTTGTAGATTTCACTGCGTCACTTTTACGAGGCTTTCTTGCGACGGTATGCCCACCCTGCATACATTATACCTGACGCATGTATAATGTAGCGCAGGGCTTTACAACGCGACGCATCTCCCTAGATGTGTCATGTTGTAAATATGTCGCAACATGGCACATTGTTTACGACGCCGCTGCGTCACAGAAGTGACGCAACCACGGCGCAAATGTGTCGCATGGGGCTTGTAAATCTGCCCCAATGTTATTTTGTAGGCCTTTGAGTCTCTCAACGATGCTGTTACTTTGAGGGTGGTATACTGAGGCCAATTTGTGAGTGATACCCAAGTGGGTGCAGATGTTGTCAAACATAGATCTGACAAAGTGTCGGCCATTGTCTGATCAAATGACAACTGGCACTCCGCATTGTGGTATCACTTCCCTGACGAGGAACGTGGCCATTGCCTTGACATCGCACTGCACGCAAGGGCTGGCTTCGGTCCACCTGGAGTATGGACACACCACGACTATCAGGTATCGATAATTAGCACATCAATTGATCATGTCAATTAAATCAATATGTAGGGCTTTGAATGGCCCTGTAGGTCAGGGAATAGCCAATGATATGACCTGTGGGTTTGGGTGAATACAGTTGACAGACAGTGCATTCCCTCAGATACATAATGACTATTTCAGTAATGTTAGGGATGAACCAGCCGCTTTGAAGCTTAGCTACTATGTTGTCTTTTGCCATGTGTGTGGATAGGTATAGTTGAGGCACGGCTATGTGGAGTAGACTGTGAGGCATAAAGGGTTTTCTGGTGGGCGTGTGGTGATATATAAGGTCATGTGCGGTATGTCTGCAACTCTTGGCCAGCCACCATTTCATTTCATCAGTTCGGGCTGTCTCTTGTAGTTCCCTTAAATATAAGCTTGCTGTCTCTGTGCATGGTTTATTGCGTGATAGTCTGGTCTCCTCAATCTGCTGTAAGGGCAGTGTATGAGCCTCATTAACCCTCCAGTATGTTGCTTTTTTCACCATTTGGTTGGCTAGCGCATTTCCCCGGGAGTCAGCAATGCGGCAAGTGCAAGGTAAGTGGTTTTATTTATTTCTTTACTTTAATCTTTCCCCTCGTATGTCAACCTACACTACCCCATCCTGCCCCACCCTGTCTCACTGCTCCACAGCGTTACCTGTGCAAGCCACCACTGTGTATGGATGATTCAGTGGTTGCGTGTCTGACTGTATATGTGAGTGATTAGATGCCTCAGTGAATGTTTGGGTGAGTGATTGGTTGTGTGAATGTTTGTATCAGTCTGTCCGTTGGTGTCTAAGTGGCTGTATGGGTGTGTCAGTGGATACATGAGTGGCTGTATGGGAGATTTATTGGTTGTCTGAGTACCTGTATGAGTGTCTGTGTGGGTGGATGAAATGAAATTTGTGAAATTTGTACTTGTAAAGTGCACTTATACCCCCAAAGAGGTGTCCTGGCGCTGTACGCATACCGCTGTGGAACCCTTCCTGGCTTTTCCCTGTGAAATGTCCACTCCTGGGCACCCCCAGGGTGAAGCCAGGCATCCCAGCGCTGTTGGGGCCGTTGTGGAGATTAAGCAAGCTATTGCCCAGAGTTGCAGAGTGGGACCCATGATTAGAATAGGCACCGAGGCGAGAATTATCAGGTCCGAGGAAATTGAGCCCAAGACCCGCCGAGGCGGGAATTGAACCCTGGTCCCGGGCCAGATCTCTGCATCAGGGTCTGCCGCTCTAACCATTGAGCCACACTTCTCCTGGGGGGTGTGACTGCCTGTATGGATGAGTGAGTAGGTGAGTCAGTGGTAGTATGGGTTAATGAGTGTGTGTGTGTGAGGGGCTGTTTGGGTGAGTGAGTCTGTATATGGCTGTGTGGGTGAGCGTGTGGATGTGTCAGTGGTATATGGGTGAGTAACTGGGTATGTGAAAGGCAGTATAGGTGAGTGATGGGGTATATGAGTGTCTGTATGGATGAGTGAGTGAATGTGATAGAGGCTGTATGTGTGAGTGTGTGCTTGTGTCAGTGACTGTATAGGTGAGTGAGTACATGTTAGTATATGTATGAGTAAATAAGTGGGTGGGTGTGTAACTGTATGGGTGAGTAAATGGCTATGTGATTGACTGTATGGGTGAGCGAGTAGGTGTTTGAGTAGCTCTATGGATGACAGACAGTGTGCGAGTGGCTGTATAGGTGTATGAGTGGATATGTCAGTGGCTGTATTAATGAACGAGTGAGTGGGTGCATGAGTGGCTGTATGGGTGAGTGAGTAGATTTGTGTAGATCTATGAATCAGTTAATGGGTGTGTAAATACTAGTATGGGTCTGTGATTGGGTTTGTGAATGGTTGTGTGGGAGTGGGTGTTTGAAAGGTTCAATGGGATTATGAGTGGGTGTGTTGGTGATTTTGTAGATGATGTCATCAGTGATGTCATTTGAGATGTCATCAGTGATGTCACTGACCATGTCATGAGTGATGTAATATGTGAGGACATAAGCAGTGCATTGCAGGGGCGTGAGTTATAGTCAGCTCAGCTAACTAAAACTGCTGAATTTCACTGGTTTTGTATGAGTGAAAACTGAGCCTAACTATAATGTCCCTGATACCTTTGTTTTTTTCAGTGAATTTCTAAGGTTTTTTTTTTATGTGAAGTAAGATGGGGGTGAGGTTGAATACAGGGCCTGGCCTGGCATTTTGCTGCCCCCACCCAAGCTTGCTGCTCCTGCCCCCCTCCTCCTTGCCATCCATTGTCCATGACCCTGCTCCCTCATTACAGCCATGTGTGGTTGTTGTTCTGCCACTGCCCTTCCTGCCTGCCCTAAACAGTTAGCTTGCTGCCCCATCCACCTCCTCCGTACCCTCTGTTGTCGGAGTACATGCACCAGCCCCTCCCTCCTTCCCCGCATGGTCTGATGTGTTGCCACTGCCTTCCGATTTCCTTGATGTCCCTGCCCACTCCTCCTGCTTAGCATGGTCAGACGGCTGCCTCCTGTACCTGCCACCTCCACCCTGCCTGTACAAGTTCCATGCCCCTATCCCCTCCCACCTGTCCTCCATGGTTCATTTTGCTGCCACTCCCTTCTGCCCTCCATGCTCTGTTGTGTGATAATAACAAGAGAAGTTACAGTGGGGCCGCTTCAATATACGAAACGTTGAGTTACCGCTTGAATTTAGTGATGTGTTTTTATTGGGAGGGATCTTGTCCCCTTGAATGTTTGATAGTGCATGCCTTGGATAGATTGTATGGGTGATGAAATAATGGGAGTTCAATAAAAATATCTTTCTTTATATAAACGATTTTTATACCATTCCGGTACGGTTATTTCGGTAAGCATGGATGAATGGGGGACATGTGTGGTTTCATATTTTAAGGAAACCTTTTATAATATAATGACCTTAAACCCTGGAGTATGTTTTAGTACCATATGAGAATGAACAAAGGGACTGGGGGTGAACAACATAATATGACATAAACAGATAGTAATGTTTTATTGTAGACAAATACTGTTATAGATAAGTACAACTAATGTTATGGGCTGTAATGTTGACACATGTATGTCTCATATAGGTATCGATCACAGCGGTGGTTGATTATTTTATCAGACTAAGAGGAATTAATTGAGTCTTGACAAAGGTGGTCCATACTGGGCTGATACCATTGAAATGCGTCGACGCTTGGAACAGACCAAATTGGGCGGACATATTGGCATTGTGGAAAGAAATTAGGATATACATGCTAATGGTGATCTAGATAACCAATTGGTAAACGAACAAGAAATATTAAGTGATTGTCGTAGCTGCCCTTTTTCTTTTTTTCTCTCTTCTGTCTCTTTTCCTTGCATTTCCCATTTTTATCTATTGTGGGGTTTTGTATTATGCTCTGATGAATTTGGAATGATATTTTAATGTCTTTGTCTTGAATATTAGTGGTTTTTATGTTTTGACATGTTGGAATATTGAATTTAACGATTTGTTGGTTGCCTCTAATGTATGGAATCTGTTTTTACATTTTTGCATTGAATTTACATCTGTTTCTGAATAAGAAAAATTATGTTTTAATACAGGCTATCTATATGGTACTGTGAATATTATCAGGGTTGAGGTTTCTGAGTAATTGGGTTGGTGATCGAGTGGTGAGATACGGATTTGTGGTATGTGATATGCCCAAAGGGAATTATTTTTTGACATTTCAGTGCTGCAAGTGCTCCTCCTGTCTGCCCTGCATGGTCTGTTGTAAAGCCCCTTCCCCTGCCCTCTCTTGTCTGTGTCCAGCCCCTACCGCTCCCTTCTGTCCTCCATGGTCTTTTGTGCATGCCCCTGCACCCTCCCTCTTGCCCACCATCGCTGTTGTGCTGCCACTAACCCTCGCTCTTGCCATACCCCTCTCATCTGCCCCGTGTGGTGAGCTTGCTGCCCTTGACCCCCTCCCACCTTCCCTCGGTTGTCCCTGTGTATGCCATTATAGTCTCACTGTTGCCCTCAATGGTGTGTTGTGCTTCCAGTGGCCATCCCACCTGCCCTCCATGGTCAGCTTGCTGCTCCTGCCCTGCCCCCTTGCCCCCTGCCCTATGTTTCGCATGTGTAGACCCCTATCCCCTCCCTCCTGCCTTGTTTGGCTCACTGTCATTCCCCTGACCCCTCCCTCCTGCCCTTCATGGTCCGTTATGCTGCAACTGTCCCTCCTGTTTGTCCGCTATGGTCAGCTTGCTGCCCTTGTCTCTTTCCCCTCGGTTCTCTGTTGTCCATGTGCATGGCCCTGTTCTCTCCCTATTGCTTTCCATGGTCCGTTTGCTGCACTGCCTTCCCACTTGCCCTGTGTGATGTATTGTGCATATGCAACCCCTGACACGTGCCCTGTAAGGTCAGTTTGGTGACACTGCCCATCTCCCTTCTGCCCTCTCTTATCCGAGTCCGTGTAAGTACCCCAAACTTCCTGCACTCCGTGATCCAATGTACCAAACTTGCCAACATTTTGAACTTGGTAAGGGGGAAATTTTGAAACAAATCCAGGGGAATTGATTTTCCACATTGACTTACGTTGAAAACTGAGATTTTAGGCAGGAGACAAATACAATAAAGGCATTTTAGGCTTAAAAACATCGGGAGTCTCCTGCTTGAATTGGGTCTGTTGGCATGTATGATTATACTGCCAATGCCTATTCCTTCTGCCCTCAATGGTCTTTTATATTGCACAGCCTCTTTTGCCTGTACTGCATGGTTGGTTTGTTGCCCCCGCTCCTCTTTTCCCTGCCCTCCATGGTCCGTTGGGCTGCCACTGCCCCTCCCGCATGCACAGCTTGGTCAACTTGTTGCCTCTGCACCCTCCTCCATGAGAGGGTCTTATTCCCATAGAAATTATGGTTAGTGTTCTAAACAACTAAAATGAGAAAATAAATTCTGAGTTCTCAGATAGCAACAAAGCACTTTTAAATAATTTGCCATCTTTATGTTTTTTTAACCTAGTTGATCGCTTGATTATATGTTACACTTAAGGGAGAGGATGTGGCATTACAGCCAGAGCTGCAGACTTTGCAACTTGGGAACCAGGTTCGAGTTTCAGCGTCAGCTCGACATTCTGTGATTCTGGGCAAATCACTTAATCTCCCCATGCCTTAAACCAAAATGAATGTGTTCTTGCGTAATGTAACTGATGCCCATGTAAAGCACTCCTACACCTTTGGGTCAAGTCTGTGCTATATAAAACTGCAAAAGAACAAAATAAGTGTTTTGCACACTTCTGTCATTGGGCTACACTTGGACATTTGTGTGATCTTTGTGCTATATTTGGGCTCTTTTTTCTCCAGTAGCCATCTTGGGAGACTTATATGTTATGAAGCTCCCTAATTTCATCATTTACTACAGTATGCTCTGTAGAAAATGCTTTCAGTTTTCTACTTTGATTCCATCAAGATGGCATTCATATGTGCCACAACTTTGTCATAAATTCAGAATGTTAGCATTCTAGTTGCTCATTAGAACACTGTAGTAAAACTGCTGATCACCAGGGAGTTAACTGGCAGTCTGCTGCTGGTGTTGAAAGTGACTGTTTCAGTCTGCATGTGTGCATGTGTTGAAAGGGTATGTTTCAGTCTGCATTTTTCAGTCTGCATGTCAGCATGTTTTAATGAAATAGAAGGGGAAGATATTTGAGAACTCACCTAAAATGTGTCCTAATTTTTCTTTCTACAGCACTAACTATAATTTCTATGACAAACTGAACCTCCTTTTTGTGTTCCTTTCTAAATTAAATGTTTTAAGTTTCACCAGTTTGATTCAATCAACTTGGCTTCAGGTGTGCCATACTTTTGTCATAAGTAACACCATTAGCGCTCTAGTTGTTCTTTAGAACACTGGGAGGCTGCAGTAGAACACAAAGGAATCAACTGTCAGACTTCATTTTCATATGCCTAAGAAAGATAGTGTGCATTTACAGAAAATATGCTCTTATTTTAGCTTCTTGAGCACCTGCCATAACCTCTATGGGGAAATCATGAGAAAACTGTTTTCTCTCAAAGATGATTCTTGAAATCTCAGCAGAAGGCTTTTCCACAGGGTAAAATCACCTTAGAACACACCGCAATTCCTAAAATTAGTATGGTACCATTACCAAATGATTTATATTGTAACTAAAATCTGTTTTCACCCTTTATATGTTCTCCTTTTTGTGACCCTCAAAACCTGCCATTTGCTACAATGCATTTAAATAGGTTGCTATCATGTATATTGTTCCCAAGATGGCTGCCAACACTTCCTGGTTGAAGTGTTAGCAGCCAATCAAATTTCAGTAGGATTTCAGTAGGATTTTGGGCTCACAGATATCTATATTTCTTAAACATAAATATCTCTGAAACTACTGAACGGATTTACACCAATTTACAAAAAGCACGCTTTCTGAACCAATATCTAGCTTTCTTCCAAATTTGGTGTAATTCTGTTCAGCGGTTCAGGCTGTAGTCATGTTCCAAAAATGAAAAACTCCCACAGACATAACATTGGGGAAAACGCGTTTTGGGACATCCACTTTTTTCTCAGCCTCCGCTTGACAAATCACCCCAAAACTTTCAACACAGCAGCTGTTAATGCTCATTCTCCAAACTTTGCAGGACATATTATAAAATATTTACAGTATGCAGATTACACTATATTGCTTAGCCATATTGCTATAGGCCTACAAAGATTGATAGAATCATTTAATAACTATATTCTAGTCAATGGTCTAAAAATGAATACAAACAAACCAAAAATCATGACGATAGGATCGACCATATCAGATATGAGAATATGGAATATTAATGGGTTAAAGATTGAAACAGTAAAACTTTATAAGTAACTAGGTATCACGTTTGATGACAGAATGTCTTTTAAATATCATTTTACCAATATAAAGGCTAAAGCCACCACACTTTCCTTTGCTTTTAGAATGCTGCGAGATAAGTTGCTATGTCCCAGTCATGAGCCTTTACTTAAGGTGATGAAGTTAAAGCTGATTCCCTCTCTAGCTTATGGGTCAGTAATTTTTCGAGGTAAAGATTCCAAAATAATCTACAAATAAAAGTATTTAAATCAACTTTTAGGGTACCAAGAAATGCCGGGCATGCTAACGTTACATTGGAATTTGGTTTGAAAAGACAAACCATAGTGAGACAATCTGCGTTTTTAAAATGTTTATATTCGCATTTTTGTCTGACCCCCTCACTTCAAATCATTGCTGGCAGGAAGTAATGAAACACGAGTATGCAAGCGATTGGAGATCTTATCTAACAGGGAGCCTAAACACATTTAAGTCTCAGCCCTTTGAACATATGGATAGAAATAAAACTATGTTTAGACAGATATTAAATCAATCGGCAAACTTCTTATCAACCAAATTCGGATATCGAGGAGTTTGCAAAAATAAAAGCATGCCTGCCCAGTCATTAATTCATTTAATAAAATGGAGCCACAACCATATTTTATTTCCTATTTAAAACCATTTATTAGAGATAAATTAAGATTCGGTCGATACCCCACAAGGCACGGAACTCCTATATGGTTACAAAATTGGCCAACATATAGTTGTAGATTATGTGGTTTTTATAATGAATCATTATTACATATTGTATGCATTTGTCCCCGATTGCTTCAGGAGAGGCAAGCACTGTTAAAATCCATCTTTAAGGAAAATGGCGTGAGAACATGTCACCAAGCAATTATAACTTGCCTTTCCGGGAACTCCACTCGCTTATCAACCCAATTTGTAAAAGTTCATTCTCATATTAGAAAACAAGTTAAATTATGAGTGCCCCACAGACATAAATGGTAGGCTGTAATGACCAGCAATCAGTCTGCACTGTTATTTAATTTTTCCAACGGTGTCGTGAGACCTGAGCATGGTGAGATTATTTATCAAATTGCCTTACAAATCGATGTTAAAGATGTTAACATGTCTCAGCCATGAAAACACCATATTGTTTTATTACCTCCCAGTAACCTATTAAAATTATCACTATTAATTATTTAATGTACTTGATGTATATGATTTGTGATAATTAATGTCAATTTCATTTTAATTTTACATAATAATACTAAAAAGAAGCACGTTGACACTTTATTTCCCATGACATAAGACTCTAGTAAAAATAGCGCAGTTAGACTGAAAAACACAGTTGCACTTTAATATAGGAAATAACAAAGTAACATGGTAATGATAGTTTTTCCGAAAGGCTTTTACTAGTATATAGAGAATCGTTGTCTTGAATTGAAAGAAATGTAAAATATGACATGAAATGTAAATAGTGGAATGGAATGCCATTCTAGCGATGGACTTTTGTGATATCAATGATCTGGTACAACACGTTTTCCCTAAATCACCCTAACAATAGTAATATATTGTTCTGAATTTGATGATTGAAGAAATTTCCACTGCTCCTCTATGTACTTTTAATTTTATTCTCTTAACTAATTTAATGCACTCTATATATTCTTCGATTGTAATGATTCTTATTAATTGACAATAAAGATTTACTTACTTTACAACACAGCAGCTGAACCAAAAGAGAAGTTTTGGTATATATATATATATATATATATATACAGCACAAACTTCTGTTTCTCCAGAAAGAAACACGGACGCCTTGGAAGATTGCAGTTAAGGTGTTTATTGACTGCACAAGCTTGTGCAGTCAATAAACACCTTAACTGCAATCTTCCAAGGCGTCCGTGTTTCTTTCTGGAGAAACAGAAGTTTGTGCTGGTATATTGCAGGGTTCCCGGTACCCTGAACATGGACCGACCCGACTGACAGCCTTTTACCCTTACCGGTTTCTGTGGATGATATATATATATATATATTACACCATTTAAAGAAAAGCGGGCTTTCTGGACCAAGAGCTAGCTCTCTGCCAAATTTGGTGTAATTCCGTTCAGCAGTTCTGGCTGTAGCCGTGTCTAAAGTTTCCTATGGAAATTAACACGGAGAAAACACGTTTTAGGACCCCCCTTTTTTCTCGGCCCCACCCTTCACGAATCATCCCCAAACTTTAAAGACAGGAGCTGACCTAAATGAACATTAG
The DNA here is from genome assembly GCA_963921515.1 of Calotriton arnoldi. Taxonomy (NCBI): domain Eukaryota; kingdom Metazoa; phylum Chordata; class Amphibia; order Caudata; family Salamandridae; genus Calotriton; species Calotriton arnoldi. The sequence goes on from CAWUFW010017060.1 coordinate 254,698, forward strand.
TTTTGAAAAATTTGTGAAGATTTGTCAAGCGAGCGCCAAAGTTATTGGCAAAACAAAAACGCTTTTCTATGGAAACTAGGTTCTAAGTAACTATAACTACCTACTGGCGACCACCAGTAGGTAAAATATATATATATATATATATATTCACTGAAAAACCATAGGTTTCAGGGGCGTTATAGTTAGTTGGACATTTCACTCGTACAAAACCATAGAAATTCCCCTGTTATAGTTCAGCTAACTATAACTCGCGCGCACCGCAATGCACTGCTGATGACGTCACATATTACATCACTCATGACATGGTCAGTGACATCACTCATGACATCACTGATGACATCTCAAATGACATCACTGATGACATCACTGATGACATCATCCTTGTGATAGAGTGGCAGACCTCCTCTCACCCTAATATAACCTTTGATACACACACTCAAAAATACAAACTAACATTTTCAAAACAATGGACATACCAATACCAGTTACAACACACCTATTCAGTAATTCCAAGATCTACACACACATCCACTCATTCACCAACAGTCCCTATACAGTCACTCATACATGTACTCACTCATCATATGTACTCATACACCTATACATCCTGTTACACACTGCCACTCATCCATAGAGTTACTCACACACATAGTCACACATGCAAACAAAGTATCAAACATCCATTTACTTGCATATACAGTTATACACACACTACCACACTTACTTCTACAGAAACTTACACATACTTACTCTCTTAAACAATCACTTATAGAAACATCTACTTATTTGTACAGGAACTCTTCCAATCTCTCACTCTCACATATACTCACTTATATACACCAATACTCACATATACTAGTTTAAAACATATGTAGTTACTCATAAAGACACTATTGAGACAGTCATTCACTCACTAACACACCCATACACATACTCATCCACCTATACAGTCCTGCACACATGCTGTCTTCAACACATACAAACAGTGAGTCACTCATTCATGCATCTATGCACTAAGTAATACCCCCACCGAACCATACAGACACTCAGACACTCATACTGATACTCAAAAAACCAACTAATAACCCATATAGACACTCATGTAGCTACTCACCAACCCATGCAGCCACTTATACACAAAGTGAGAGACTGATACAGATATTTTCATATTTAAACATTACTCACTAACCCATGTATTCACTAAGATACACTTAGTAAGTTATACAATCAATTTTACAAAAAAAATCATCCATTTAGACACTTATATACCCATTTATTCTTCCATCGACCTTGAGATATACATATATAAAACATATTTAATTTTCAGAAAAACACACATTCACTGGATGATGTCATCAGTGATGTCATTTGAGATGTCATCAGTGATGTCATGAGTGATGTCACTGACCATGTCATGAGTGATGTAATATGTGACGTCATCAGCAGTGCATTGCGGGCGCGCGAGTTATAGTTAGCTGTACTAACTATAACGGGGGAATTTCTATGGTTTTGTACGAGTGAAATGTCCAACTAACTATAACGCCCCTGAAACCTATGGTTTTTTCAGTGAATTTCTAAGGTTTTTTAAATGCTAATTTCTAACTATAACGTGCCTGAAACCTATGGTTTTTTCAGTGAATTTCTAAGGTTTTTAAATGCTACTTTCTAACTATAACGTGCCTGAAACCTATGGTCTTTTCAGTGAATATATATATATTTATTATACTATGTATACATGTGAAAATGTCTCGGTCCCCTGTTTGCCTCGGTGGCACGGAAAAATGGGTGGAACTGACGTCAGCACGCCGACGAGGTCCTCTTATGGCTCCGATGACATCATACGGTGTCGCGAGCGGAGCCGTGCTCGTTGACGTGGGAGAGCTAGGAAAGAATTTCCGTGGAATGCTGGTGCAGGGGATATTCACCTAAGTGTTTAGGCTAGTCCTTTGGGAGCAACTGTTTATGTTGCCACTCCAGAAACCGCAACCAGTGATCCGAGGGCAGAGGCCCTGCAGATGGCACACGAGGTGGGGTGCCCAGTCGTGTGCACCGGCGGGGCAGCGAAATGACAAGCACCACAACCCACAAAAAAGGTAACGAGGGCACTGAATAACACAGGATCTTCTCTTTGTATCTGGCAGGAACAACGAAGTTAAAATGCCCTAGTACCAAAATGTCTTCAAGAGGACATGCGATGCCGCTTCTGCCTCCCGTACCCTGGAGGCGGCACATGGGTCATGCGGTACGGTCATACTGCGGTGGGATGCACACTCGTTGACCTCTCATGGCACTGCTCCACACTTCAGGGAGGACGCTTTCCATTAGCTATGTTTTCTGATGACATGTCGCACCGACCCCGTCCAACAACAGAACTCCTTTAGATCCAAACAGACTCTTCCACTCTCTCACCGGAAATGAAACCAGGCCACGCGGACACTTTCACAATACAACAGCCGGGAATGCACTTTTCGGTAAAAAAACACATTCCTTCCTCCTAATTAATCAAATAAACGTCTCACTGAAGAACAGGGGCCAGCTTCGATCGGTAAACAGCCGTTACAACGACTTTTTTACTTTGAGATACCATTACAACGCATGCATTACCACGCATGCGTTGTACATCACAAAGTCATTACTACGCATTTTTAGAACGCATGGTCATTTACCACGCATGCCTTTACAACGAATTTTGTTGTAAAGGTATGTATGGTAAATGACCATGCGTTCTAAAAACATGTAGACGTATCCATGTCGTTGTAAGGAAACAGAGGCTGTTCCGTTTCCTCACAACGACGTGCACCGCCCTTCAGAGATGACGTGAAGCAGGAACCACGAGGAGAGAGGAACCATGAGGAGTGAGAGGTAAGGGGGATTGGGCATGGGGTGGGGGTTTCTTTTCAAGGGTTTAGGGTAGTGCAGTGGTGTTTGGGTGGTGTAGGGGGTCGTGCTGGGGGTAGTGTTTTAGGGTTTAGGGTAGTGCAGTAGTGTAGGGGGTCGTGCTGGGGGTAGTGTTTTAGGGTTTAGGGTAGTGCAGTGGTGTATGGGTAGTGTAGGGGGTCATGCTGGTGGTAGTGTTTTAGGGTTTAGGGTAGTGCAGTGGTGTTTGTGTAGTGTAGGGGGTCATGCTGGGGGTAGTGTTTTATGGTTTAGGGTAGTGCAGTGGTGTTTGGGTAGTGTAGGGGGTCGTGCTGGGGGTAGTGTTTTAGGTTTTAGGGTAGTGCAGTGGTGTTTGTGTAGTGTAGGGGGTCATGCTGGGGGTAGTGTTTTATGGTTTAGGGTAGTGCAGTGGTGTTTGGGTAGTGTAGGGGGTCGTGCTGGGGGTAGTGTTTTAGGGTTTAGGGTAGTGCAGTGGTGTTTGTGTAGTGTGGGAGGTCATGCTGGTGGTATATTTAGGGTTTAGTGTAGTGCAGTGGTGTTTGGGTAGTGTAGGGAGTCGTGCTGGGGGTAGTGTTTTAGGGTTTAGGGTAGTGCAGTGGTGTTTGGGTAGTGTAGGGAGTCATGCTGGTGGTAGTGTTTTAGGGTTTAGGGTAGTGCAGTTATGTTTGGGTAGTGTAGGGTGTCGTGCTGGGGGTAGTGTTTTAGGGTTTAGGGTAGTGCAGTGGTGTTTGGGTAGTGGAGGGGTTGTGTTTTAGGGTTTAGGGTAGTGCGCCCAACCAGCCACAATGTCCATGGACAAAGGGGATCCTGACTCTTTGGAACGCTCCGTCAATTGAATAATTTGGGTCAAGGGCCCTACCATGTCCAAGACCTATCAATTCCTTTCTTGGGATCCCTCATATACTTGGAGAAAAAGGTACATAGTTTCTCATCAATTTCAGGCGTGTGTGCCACCTTCCCCTTCAGTGAGGGCCTGGGGCATTCTCCCCTCATCCTATTCCTGACCTCCCTTTCAAGGGATGGATTTTCCCCACCACATACTCTGCCACTTTGGCGTCAGGTGTCCACTCTGCCGACCTAGGATGGTAAATTTGGGTAGGCTCAAACATGTCCGAGTGGACCCCGTCCCCAACCGGGGACTGAGAGGAGTGGGACTCTGGACGCCAGGGACGCCCCGAGTCCTTATCCTCATCGGAGGAGAAATCGTCCTCCGATACACCCTCTCCCTCTAAGGGAAACCCGACGTCGGGGTCTACAATAGTCGTGACAGTGTCACAATTTTCTCCGGGCCCTTCCTCCTCCCGGCAGGGTGCATGTTTTAGCGTTTGCGCACTCTTGAGGAAGGTCTCCGTAAGTTTATCAAATCCTTCCAAGTGCCCCGCGTTATGCTTAACGGCTTTTTTATTCCCCATCTGGGAGCTACTTGGACCCGCCACCACCAGATCTGGGTCACTGAACACCCCAGGGATGCTTTTCGCCAGCTTATCAACCTGATCCCTAAGAGGAGCCAGTGCCCTAGAAATAGCCAGAGAGAGGGCTTGGTCCACTGCTGGAGGGAGAAGTTGGGGGGCCATTCCTCCTCCACTTCCTGGTAGGAGGAGTAAAAATGGTCTTCTGGAGAAGACATGATAGCAGAGGGTGTGAGCACAGAACAAATGCCCTTAAAATCCTTAAGACAGCCCCCTTGCCGGTGCTCCAACAGCTGGGCTTTCCCCGAAGGTGTTATAAGAATAGACCGAGGCGCAATACCAATTACCACCACCAGGTGGCGATGGTCACTAACGTGGCCGTGTGGGGAAATCACTGCGTAACGGTGTCAAAATTTGGCGAGGGTTGGTCGGGAATCAAGCGGACACTAAAGGAGTGACCAGATTCCCAAACGCGCGTAAAGACCAGCGGGAGCGCTCGACGGAGCTGCCTCGCTCGGACCAGGCGCGCCTGACAGGATCTCACCGCGCGCAGAGCACACAGCGGGAGAAACTGCGATGGGGAGAACGCGCTCGGGCAAGAGCCTGCTGCGCAGGGAATATGAAACAATACCAAGGCAATAATGCTAATAACATGCACAAGAAACCGCTATACAAACAGCAACAACGTCAGATTAAGCCAAGAATGTAAGGAATGCACTTAACTGACGAGCAGTGAAGAAAGAGGAAGCGGAAGGGACGTCACGATATTATATACGATGGACTGTGATATGATTGGACTATAATTGCCTTGGAGACTACCCCCTAATGGTTCATGGGTTGTGTAGTCTTTTGTTTAATGATTGTTGTGTAACGTTTTCTTTGAACTGCTATGCAAATAAAGTGAGGAAAGATATGCATAATCCTCGCCTCCGTCCTGCCATAGAATTCATTAAACTTTATTTGATCTGATTTAGAAACATAGATCATAAAAGTGTACATAAAAACAGTAAATCCTCTTTCCTAATACAATACAGTGAGAATTAATTAAAACCAGTAGGTAAAAACGGGTGTTACAAAGCCCGGTTCAGAGCAACTTCAGGTTAACAGAATCGTAAAGTTCAATGTTTCGCAAGATCAATCTCATGTACTTCGTGCAAAATACGCAATAAGGGGTCCAAGTAAGATGTAACGCTCCAATACCTGACCAGTTTGCAGTATATAAAACTGTAGAAAAACTAAAAATAAAAAGTGTTTTGCACACTTCTGTCATTGGGCTATATGTGGGCTACATCTGGGTGATATTTGTGCTACATTTGGGCTCTTTCTTCTCTGGTGGCCATCTTGGGAGACTTATTTGTTATGAAGTTTCCTAATTTCGTCATTTGCTGCAGTCTCCTCAGTAGGAAATGCTTTCAGTTTTTTACTTTGATTCCATCAAGAAGGCATTCAGATGTGTCACACATTTGCCATAAATTCAGAACGTTAGCACTCTAGTTGTTCATTAGATCACTGTAGTAAAGCTACTGCTCACCAGGAGTTAACTGGAAGTCTACTGCTGGTATTGAAAGTGATTGTTTCAGTCTGCATGTCAGAATTTTCTAATGAAATAGAAGAGGATTTGAGATCTCACTTAAAACATGCCCTAAATTTTCTTTCTGCAGCACTAACCATAATTTCTATGGCAAAATGAACCCCCTCATTTTGTTCCTTTTTAAATTAAATGTTTTAAGTGTTACCAGTTTATTCCAATCAAGATGGCTTCAGGTGTGCCATACTTTTGTCATAAGTAAGACTGTTAGCGCTCTAGTTGTTCTTTAGAACACTCTGGGAAACTGCAGTAGAACACAAAGGCATCAACTGACAGACTGCTCCTGTTGAAATATAACAGGAAGATATTTGAGATCTCACTTAAAACATGTCCTAATTTTTCTTTCTACAGCACTAACCATAATTTCTATGGCAAAATGAACCCCCTCATTTTGTTCCTTTTTAAATTAAATGTTTTAAGAGTTACCAGTTTATTCCAATCAAGATGGCTTCAGGTGTGCCATACGTTTGTCATAAGTAAGACTGTTAGCTCTCTAGTTGTTCTTTAGAACACTCTGGGAAGCTGCAGTAGAACACAAAGGCATCAACTGACAGGCTGCTCCTGATGAAATATAACAGGAAGATATTTGAGATCACACTTGAAACATGTCCTAATTTTTCTTTCTACAGCACTAACCATAATTTCTATGACAAAATGAACCCCATCATTTTGTTCCTTTTTAAATTAAATATTTTAAGTGTTACCAGTTTATTCCAATCAAGATGGCTTCAGGTGTGCCATACTTTTGTCATAAGTAAGGCTGTTAGCACTCTAGTTGTTCTTTAGAACACTCTGGGAAGCTGCAGTAGAACACAAAGGAATCAACTGACAGTCTCTGCCTTTGTTGGATGTACATGTTTTACTGAGAATGTCAGACTTCATTCTCACATGACTGAGAAAGATAATGTGAATTTACAGAAAATATGCTCTCATTTTAGCTTCTGGAGCACCTTCCAAAACTGTATGGGACAAGCATGTGAAAATAGTTTTCTCTCAAACATGATTCATGATATCCCAGCAGAAGGTTTTTCACAGGGTAAAATCACCTTAGAACACACCACAATTCCTTAAATTAGTATGGTACCATCAACAAATGAATTCTAATGTAACTAAAGTCTGTTATCACCCTTTATAGTTCTCCTTTTGGTAACCCTCAAAATCTTCGATTCACTGCAATGCATTTCAATGGGGTACTATCATTTATATTGGTCCCAAGATGACTGCCAGCAATTCTAGGATGAAGTGCTGACAGCCAATCAGATCTCACGATGACATGTGTGGTTAGGCTCCGCCCAGATATATATGTGTTTTCTTTATCAGATTTCTCAGGAACTACTCAACGGATTTACACCATTTAAGCAAAAGGCACGACTCTGAACCAAGGGCTACCTTTTTGCCCAATTTGGTGTAATTCCGTTCAGCAGTTCGGGCTGTAGCTGCGATGAAAGGTTCCTATGGAAAATTGCATGTGGAAAACACGTTTTGGGACCCCCCTTTTTTCTCGGCCCCCACTTGACGAAACACCCCGAGACTTTCAGGATAGGAGTGGACCAGAGCGGGCCACGAGTTTTGAAAATGTCGCGAAGATTCGTTGACCGGCGCCAAAGTTATTTCAAATAGAATGTTGCGGATTTCCTATGGAAAATAAGTCCTAACTATAAATATCTACTGGCGACCGCCAGTAGATAATATATATATATATATATATATATATATATGAAAATAGAGCAGTCCTGGCCCACCTCCTGCACTGAGGAGGTTCCTAGCAGGTACGGACCACAAAAACGCCTCCACACAATCCAGAATGTTTCGCAATTCTTCTTTTTATTTCTTATGACACCTCATAGTGAAACAGACAAGTGTCCGCCCTGACGCGTTTCAATCGCTCCACAGCGATCTTGATCACATGGCACGCCACTGACGAATCACCACTTAAATATCAAGTGTAGCCAATCAGTAAAAACAGACTCATAAAACATTGTGCAAAAAGGTGAAAAACAGACTAAACAATATGGCTGATCGAAAAAAACAGACTCGCATTATATTACACAGGTTGAGTGAGCACATGAATAAGTATACGAACATACTGCGAAAATAACTGCTCTCACAAGGTTAAAACATGCAGGATCTAGCGAGGAGAGGGAACTGATTAAAACTATCATGGTAAAAATACCTTATCCAAACAATTGTCAGGACCCATGGTCTGACTGCAATTGAGGTCAATACCATGTAACAATAAAGTGCGAATGCAAGTAATTAGAACTGACACATGTTCGTCATATAACCACCCTCTCCTTTACATAACAGCATATGATAAACCTATGCGAGTATAACGGGATATGCTATGTCGCGTCGTATTAAGATATTGCTATGCAAACAAGTGAAATTTGTTATTGATTCGTAGTCCGTTAAAATTATATTTTTCTTACTCCAAACCATCTGTGCAAATGTGCAATGAACCGTGCTAAAAACCTGTAGCCCAATATACACTCATATATAAAAAGTAGTAGGAGTTGTGCAAAGGCGCAATGTAAACCTGAAAAATAACCCAAGGGTTGTCTATCAAAGTGCTAGTGCTAGAATCCATAAAGTGCCAGTGCCAGACTAAACAATATATAGGTACAGATATACAATGGGTAATGTACATGGATTGACATTTATGCATTGAAAACGTAATAAGCTCAAAAATCAAAGGACATTGGAAATCATACATGCAGAATACAGAAAAAAGGAAGAAGAGACAATAAGTCACTACGTAGCAGGCGGAACTCAAAGAGATTAGAGGAGAACCTATTTATAGTGTGCTACAAAAAATTGTGCAGGTCCTCACTCATGTTGAGCCCATTGGGAATCTTGGTATTGAGAATCATAATGAAATGTGACTCAAGTTGTCGCAGCTTCCTCTCTCTATTCCCACCCCGAACGGATGTGGGAATTGCCCCAATCACAGAGTATGACAATTCATTAACTTTATTCTGGTGTATTGCTTTAAAGTGCCGGGCTACTGGATAATTGGGATCGGAATTAATGATTGCACGCAAGTGCTGCAACATTCTATTGAACACTGGGAGCTTGGTACTGCCAATGTATTTAAGCTGGCATGTGCATTGTAACATGTATACCGCGTATACTGTACGACAGGTATAGTGTTCCTTTAGAGGAACCGGAGTAGCACTAAAGGCAGTGATATATTCGGTGATATTGATCCCAAATTTACAGGCCCGGCAAGACGTACATTTGAAAAAAACAGATTTAGAAAGCCAGGTGTTTTTGGATGTGAGTTCAGGGCTGGGTTTTACTAGAGCGTCCCTCATAGAGGGTGCTCTCCTGAAAGTTATAGCAGGAAGTGGTGGCAAAAGAGTTCTAAGAGTTATGTCCGTAAGGACAATGGGGCACTGTGCATAGATAATTTTACGAATTTGTTTTTCCTGCTTGCTATATGTCATCACTAGTCTAATCGGTTGGGTGTCTATGTCATCGTCATTGACAACTGACTGTGCTGCAGAATCCAGAATTCTCTCCCTGTTAGGTATTAAACACCACTCACGTGGTTGAGAATTGGCTTTGTCCAAAGCCATCTGTAAGTCAGGTTGCTTGTAGCCCCGTGCCAGGAAGCGATTAAATGCCTCTTGCTGGCAATACACTAAATCTTGAACAAGGCTGCAGATACGTCGTATGCGAAGAAATTCGCCATACGGTATGCTGCGGATCAGATGGCGGGGGTGTGAGCTTGTGGCATCTAACGTGGAATTTTCAGCCGTACGTTTTCTATGTAGCTTGGTTTGTATTCTATCATCCTGGATATACAGGTCTACATCGAGGAATTCTACCCTGTTTTCACTGATGGTAGCAGTGAAACTGAGATTGAGCTCATTATTGTTAATAGTAGTCACAAACTGAGATGCAGCTTCCTTAGAGCCCTCCCATACAATAAAAACATCATCAATGTACCTCCAGTAATACCTGATATGAGAGTCCCAAATATGACTGTGAAGTGACCTGAGGGCATGCTCCTCCCACCAGCCTACATGTAAACATGCATAGCTGGGAGAGAAGCACGCCCCCATCGCCACCCCTCTTAGTTGTTGGTACAAGATTTTGTTGAAAATAAATAAATTATTGTTGAGGCACAAATCAATCATGGATAAAAGCATACAGTTGTGATCATGTAGAAAAATGGCTCTGTCACTGAGAAAGTATTTGACAGCCTCAAGCCCATCAGTGTGGTGAATACTCGTGTATAAAGAAGCAATATCCATTGCGATCAGCAGGTAATTCTGATGTCACTCTACTTCATTGATTTTCCTCAGGAAAACACCTGTGTCCTTAATGAAGGAGGGCAATCTGGTTACATGATCTTGAAGAAAATAATCTACATATTTGGAAATTGCTTCTAGGATGTTATTCCTCGCTGAGATTATCGGTCTGCCAGGCACAGGAGAAGTGCTTTTATGTACTTTAGGTATAAAATACAAAATCGGGATGGTGGGATGGCCATTCTTCAAGAAATTATATTCATTCTTGGATAAAAGGCCTTGTCTTTTCCATTGCAGAAGGTGTTTGAAGACTTTGTCATTAACTATGGACAACTCATGGCGGGAGGCTATGCGGTAGCAACTGCTGTCAGACAAATGGCGTTGTGCTTCCATTAGGTACTCAGATTTAGGCCATAAGACAATGTTGCCTCCTTTGCCTGCCCTGCTGACAATGATCTCATGTTGGTTTCTCAATTTCTTCATGAGAGCCCAGTAGCAGTTTAGTCGATAGTTCTGATGCTTGTTCTTAGAGTTAATGGAACTGTTGAGTAGTTTTAGTTCATCAATGACCCTATCGCTAAAGAAATCGATTGAATCCTTAGGCATAATTGGTTAAAAAGAAGATGGAGGACGAAAAGGACTTAAAGCTGCAACTCCAGTATTGACGCCCTCTGCACGTAGAATCTCATTGGAGGAGCTGGCAATTATCGAATCCTCATTTGCCAAAGACTGTAAAGTTCAAATGATAGATATGTCTTTGACTTGTGAGTTGCCAATATTAGTAGCCCTTACAGGTGGATCATCAGTTTTCGTTGGATGCTTGTTCAATTGGAAAAATTCTTTAATTTAAGTTTGCGGATGAACTTTTATAAGTCAATCCGTGATTGTTTGTATGAAAAATTTGTCTCCGGACAAAATGTCAAACCCAGTGCTAATAATTGTTGTTCTGCTTTAGTCAGCACTGTATCTGTGAGGTTGATTATGGTATTGTCCTCATGACTATTTAACGTCTACATTTCCTTGAAGTTGTTCCTCTGTTTGAATTGCCGGTTGTGTTGCTGGCGCCTCTCCCTCCTGCATTTGCTCCTGTTGCCTCTTGTTTGTTTTGGGGGTTCCGCGGGCGTAATGTTTGCCGCCTTTCCGAGGTTAAAAAATTCAGTTCTTCCGCAGGTGTGTAGCTGGTTTCCCCCCTGGACTGTGCAACGGAGGTTAGAGGCCTGTTGTCTTCCGAATCACTGTTGGATGTCAAGGAGTTTACGTCAGAATCGTCGTTTGTAGCCATATTGATGCCTGATGTCGATGGTTGCACTGTAGGCAACTTGTTGGTCAATCCTTGTCTTTTAACACCGTCAAACTTGCGAGAAAAGGTGAACACTCTGCCCATAGCATAATCATCCCTATCTCGAGCAAATTTAAAAACTTTGCATGTTTTTATCATGTCTTTATGTTTCCTTAGCTTTACTTCAATGTCAGCTCGACCTTTAGCCACCCAATCCTTTTGCTCACACTCATCCAGAGAGGCATTGACTTGATCTATGTCCTTAAGAATATTCAGGCGATCAATCTCAGCATATTTTATGAGGATGTTGACCATAGTCATTGATGCCTGTAAGTTATTAGCAGCCCACTCGCTGAGCATGCCGGGGTTGGGGTTTTCAAACGTAGGCGCAATTAAAAACCGCAACCCACGCGGCACTCTCCCCGCATCACGATACTTCTCCAGGGACTTTTTTTTCCCACCACTTTGTGAGTTCTGTTTTTTGCAATTTCTCCAATGTCGGCAACAAAGTTTTAATGTCACTCGAATTCGTGCTCCCAGACTGTCCTGCTTGTTCTGTACTGGCATCTGGAAAGTTAAAGAACAGCGCCTCAGCTGCAGCCTCCCGGTCACACAGCGCGTCATTGGTAGACATGAAGGAGGATAGATTCAAATGAAGTGCGAAACAAACAAATGTTGATATTATAACAAATAAGAGGCGTATAATCTCCCGACCTGTTGATATGATTATTTCATTGAACGTTGCTCCTTACCCGCCATAGTTCTCGGTCCCGGGAGTCCTCCGACTGCACAGGGTCCACCAAACGACAACTGGCAACAAGGGAATCCAACGAAAAGTCAACGTTGAGCAACGGGGGGCGCGGCTAACATACTCCTTCTGAGTTAGGTCAATTCGCTTCCGTGATGTAGGCTGAACACGGCTACGCCACTTCCTTGGGAGAGGGTCCGTAATCCAGAGTCAGCCGACTTCCAGAGACACTTAAATGAAAATAGAGCAGTCCTGGCCCACCTCCTGCACTGAGGGGGTTCCTAGCAGGTACGGACCACAAAAACGCCTCCACACAATCGAGAATGTTTCGCAATTCTTCCTTTTATTTCTTATGACACCTCATAGTGAAAAAGACAAGTGTCCGCCCTGACGCGTTTCGATCGCTCCATGGCGATCTTGATCACATGGCGCGCCACTGACGAATCACCACTTAAATATCAAGTGTAGCCAATCAGTACAAACAGACTCATAAAACATTGTGCAAAAAGGTGAAAAACAGACTAAACAATATGGCTGATCGAAAAAAACAGACTCGCATTATATAACACAGGTTGAGTGAGCACATTTTTCAGGTGACACACGCTGGCCTCTGAGGAAGAAGCAAGAACGATTTGAAACGCGTCAGGCCAAAGGAGTGAAAGTTGGGATGGAAAGACGTCTGCTTGTCTTAATAAAGAGTTTGATACTTACCTGCAGTGGAGTGCGTCCTCATATCTGGGCAAAACCTTGGAAGACGTAATCACGGCGGTTCCAGGACGTGGAGTGATTGCACCCCCCAAGAAATACAATATGGGTCCTATTGAGAGGAAAAGCTGTTCTTGTAGGGTGGGCGCTCTGTCTCCTAATGTACTCACCATGGGTCCTCCGTGTGGTATGGACATTTCTTATTGGTTGGCTTAGTGACACTTGCTCGTCATTGGACTCTGATTCTGTTCTCTTGTGGGGCACTCACACTTTTATTATTATGTGGCTTGTACCTGCACTTGTAGGGCTTTGGGCACTAGCCCATGGTAGTGTTTTCCAACGTTAGGGTACAGGATGATGCTGTGGGACAGTATAATTATCTACATCACGAGGGTAGTTCACTTCAGATGAGGATACTTATTAAGCATTTTAACATGCTACACCTGCCATCTTACACCTCTGACTCCTGATAATGCAGTGAGACATTCTGTCCTCATGATGTCCTTCTGTAGGGTCTCTTTTAGTTTTATGTGACAGCACACTCGTAAGCACTTGCCGAGTATCAGTGTTCTTTCTCGGATGCTTATGTACACACTGTACTATATGAGACCTTGTATTGCCCCTAACAGGACATAGCGAGAGTTAATTTGCTCTTCGCATTACCGCTCTTTGACCGTGCACAATATACCTTCTGTGTTCTTGTCGGACTTCTGCCAACAGTGTGAGTCTCAGGATTTTGATAAAGTTTCACTGCCAATTGAGCATGTGCGAGGACACTGCCTGCCACAAGACTTACGTATGTTTTTGTATTACAAATGTGTACTTTGCATTTAATTCTTGTCATACATGATCTGTACCTATATTGTGGTGTTCCAGTGCAATCGTGTCGCAATGTATAACATTTTGTTTTTGTTTTTATTCAAGCCACCACTCCAATATGTCCGCCATTATCAATAGTGTGGTCCCTTTTCTGTTTTGTTTTCCACGTTTACTTTCAGGGTATTTAAGTCTTCTGTTTATGTTGCACGTTTCACGTGATCAAGATTTCGTTTGAAATCGAAACGCGTTGTGGAATAAACACTGTGGAACCTTACAGTTTCGGAGTTCTGCTTTCCTGAGAGCGCGCTGAACTGTTGCAGTTGTATTGGTATTGAATGACCGGTGTGCTCCGCCGGCGTGCACGCCACTCTCCTGGGGTACCCGACAGTCCGGAAGGAGCTCGTCTTGTGCATATATATATATAACAAACTACAATCGGTTTATGTAATGGTTTTAACATGCACTTGCACTTTATTTATCTTATCCCTGTGTCAACTAGTGGGATAACATATATGCTAGGGTGGAAGTATGGAGAATAGCAGCTTAAGGATTGATAGCTGTTCTGTGGGCACTTGCCCCGGATTGTTGTTCCATTTATATTCCATTGTTCCACTTCATTCCACTTTTTATATTTGCAATGGGGTAACATTAGGGACCCCTTGAGCCTTTGATGCTGACATTAGGGATAGCATACTGTGCCGGTTTTGATGTGGTTTGCAATTTTTATTTGGCAAAAATAAGAAACTTAATGATTTTTATGAGGCTTTTAATGTTTAATACCTTATATATTAACAGCATCGACTTGATATTGTTTATATGGAATAATTGTTTGAAATACTGATTGATGAGACTCGCGATACCCATATGCCTACAAGACATGTAAATTTCCCTTTTTGGTGCAGGTGTTTTTAATGAATTTGACTTATTTAAGTATTTTTTCTATGTCTATTTAATTGTTGTTTTGAACTGATTGGTTGAACTTTCAAATAAAATGGTAGCCCGTCACCAGCGCGTCAGGTGATCAAGATCGCTTGCGATCGAAACGCATCTGGGGCGGACACTTGTCCACACGATTTTGGTGAAGCATTAAATAAAAGCTATGGAGCTGTAACCTGACGTTTCCTGGTATTGCCTTTTAAACATTGGAAAGGAACAAGTGGTCCGTACCTGCTGTGCTGTGGTGATACCTGCGATGCAGGTTTAATCAACATATATATACATATATATATATACATATATATATTCACAGAAAAAACCATAGGTTTTAGGGACAGTTATAGTTAGTTGGACATTGCACTCGTACAAAACCCGTGAAATTCCCCCGTTATAGTTAGTCCAGCTAACTATAACTTGCGCCCCCGCAATGCACTGCTGATGACGTCACATATTACATCACTCATGACATGGTCAGTGACATCACTGATGACATCACTGATGACATATCAAATGACATCACTGATGACATCATCCAGTGACTGTGTGTTTCTGTAAAGTTTAAATATTTTTAATATATATAGGAAAAGACGTAATGAAGAATGAGTGGGTGTGTAAGTGTCTGCATGGATGATTTAGCAGGTGCGTGACTGACTCTATAAGTGAGTGATTTAACGTATCTTACTGAATGCATGGGTTAGTGACTAAACTGGGTGAATGTCTGTATCCGTCTGTCTGTTGCTGTGTAAGTGGCTGCATGTGTTTGTGAATAGCTACATGAGTGTCTAAATGAGTTATTGAATGCTTGTCTGAGTATCTGTATGGGTGCCTGAGTGTTTGTGTGGGAGGGGTGTGTGCAACTCTGTGCATAGATGTGTGAGTGGGTGATTCACTGGGTGGATGGTTTCAAGAGTGCATCTGTGATAGACTGTATGGGTGGGTAAGTGTGTGTAAGAGTGTGTTAGTGAGTGAATGTATGTCCCAGTGGTACATGTGTGAGTAACTACATATGTGAAAGGCAGTATATATGTGTGTTGGAGTATATAAATAGCTATAAGCGAGAGTGAGTGATTGTGATAGTGGCTGTATGGATGAGTGTGTGCTTGTATCAGTGATTGTATAAGAGCGTAAGAATGTGCTACTATTTGTATGAGTAAGTGAGCTGGTGTGTGTATAACTGTATAGGTGAGTAAATGGTAGTGTGTTTAATTATTTGCATGACTGACTAGGTGTGTGAGTACCTCTATGGATGAGTGGCGGTGTTTGAGTGTCTATATAGGAGTATGAGTGCATATGATAGTCCTGTACTGAGTGACCGTAAGTATGAGTGACTGTACGGGTGAGTGAGTGGATGTGTGCGTAGACCTAAGAATCAGTGAGTGGGTATGTAGTTATTGGTGTTGGAGTGTCTATGGTTTTGCGAATGGCAGTCTGTAATTTAGAGTGGGTGTATCAAAGGTTATATTGGGGTGTGAGGAGGTGCATCAGATTATCACGTGGATGATGTCATCAGTGATGTCATTTGAGATGTCATCAGTGATGTCATCAGTGATGTCACTGACCATGTCATGAGTGATGTAATATGTGACGTCATCAGCAGTGCATTGCGGGGGCGCGAGTTATAGTTAGCTGGACTAACTATAACGGGGAATTTCACGGGTTTTGTACGAGTGCAATGTCCAACTAACTATAACTGTCCCTAAAACCTATGGTTTTTTCAGTGAATTTCAAAGGTTTTTTAAATGCTAATTTGTAACTATAACGTCCCTGAAACCTATGGTTTTTTCAGTGAATTTCAAAGGTTTTTTAAATGCTAATTTGTAACTTTAACATGTCTGAAACCTACGTTTTTTTCAGTGAATTTCAAAGGTTTTGTAAATGACAATTTTAAAATGTATTAATTGTTATATAAATTTTTTTCATACTGATTTCCAAATTTTTGAGAAACAATTTTTTTTTAAATATTTTATTTTTAAATTACATTGTAATTACATTATACATTACATTACAAAAAATACTTTCTCAGAATGAATTACTTTAGTTTAAATACTTTGCACATAGGCAATAGACTTTTAAGTACAGTAGTTACAGTTGTTGCAATGGGCAACACATTTTCAAACACAATGCAACATTCAGCTCAATGTGAATTTCTAGTTAAATGCAATTAGTTACTTTATGGATTACTTTTCTAACCACAGGACTGGATCCTAGATTCAGTCCTGGGACATCTCCTGTAAACAGTTGAGTAAAAGCGTTTTGGTTACAGTCGTGATTTTTAAGGAATATTATTGTACTTTAAAAGTTCACACTTAGAAACTTTTTCTCATAGAATCACCAATGTTATCCTATGGAAGGAAATTCACTTAGAAGTTAAAAACTGTTATCGTTACTTTTTTCTTACTCAGTGTTGGATCCTGGATCCAGCACTGGTGCATCTCCTGTAAACAGTTGAAAGAATGCGTTTAAGTCATACAGGCGATTTTTAGGAATATTTGTAGTTTGTGAAAATTGACACTTTGAAACTTTTCTGCTGAAAACCAGACAATGGATTCCTATGGAAGAAAATATAAGTTACTGGTAAGTACGGTTAAAATTACTTTTCAGGGTCAGTGCTGGGCTAAAAGATGCAGCACTGGGTTCTCTCCTGATAACAGGTGAGTAAATTGGAATTCGTACTTTGGTTGATTTTAGAGGAATATTATAAAGTTCCAAAACTCCACACTTAGAAGAATTTCCAAGTGAAACCAGTCAATGTTAGCCTATGGAAGGAAATTCAAGTTACTGGTAAGTACGGTTAAAATTACTTTTCAGGATTAGTACTGGGCTGAAAGATACAGCACTGAGGTCTCTCCTGATAACAGGTGAGTAAATCGGAATTTGTATTTCGGCTGATTTTAGAGGAATATTTTAAAGTTCCAAAACTCCACACTTAGAAGAATTTCCAAGTGAAAACAGTCAATGTTAGCCTATAGAAGGAAATTCAAGTTACTGGTAAGTACGGTTAAAATTACTTTTCAGGACCAGTACTGGGCTGAAAGATGCAGCACTGAGGTCTCTCCTTATAACAGGTGAGTAAATAGGAATTCGTATTTCGGATGATTTTAGAAGAATATTTGCACAATGGTGAAGGGAGAGGCGGGCCTGAGGTGACATCTGTGCAAACGCGCCCGTGGCGCGTTTTAAGTAGGGGATAAAGTCCCCTTGAATCCTGAGGGTCCCTAGGGCCAACTAGCCCACCAGGAACCTCCAATATGCGCCATTAGCTGCGTTGCAGAGACGTGTAGAGAGGCCACACCCCTTTACACCTCTCTGCAACGCAGCTCTGTGGCGTTCTGGATGTACCTGTTGGGCTAGTTGGCCTCAGAGACCCTCAGGATTGAAGGGGATTTAATTCCCCATCTTAAAACGCGCCACGGGGCCTGTTTGCACACATGTCACCTGAAGCCCCGCCCCTCCGTTCACCACTGTTCAAACGCGCCCCGTGGCGCGTTTTAACTTGGGGGATTAAGGCCCCTTGAATCATGAGGGTCCCTAGGGGCCAACTAGCCCACCCTGTACCTCCAGTATGCGCCAGGGAGCTGCGTTGCAGAGAGGTGTTCAGAGGCCACGCCCTTTTACACCTCTCTGCAACGCAGCTCTGTGGCGCTTTCTAGAAGTACATGGTGGGCTAGTTGGCCCCTGGGACCATCAGGATTGAAGGGGATTTAATTCCCCATCTTAAAACGCGCCACGGGGCCTGTTTGCACACATGTCACCTGAAGCCCCGCCCCCTCCCTTCACCACTGTGCAAACGCGCCCCGTGGCGCGTTTTAAGTTGGGGAATTAAGTCCCCTTGAATCCTGAGGGTCCCCGGAGTCCAACTAGCCCACCATATACCTCCAAAAAGCGCCACAGAGCTGGCGTTGCAGAGAGGTGTAAAAGGGGCGTGGCCTCTGTACACCTCTCTGCAAGGCAGCCCCTGGCGCATACTGGAGGTTCCTGGTGGGCTAGTTGGCCCCCAGGGACCCCCAGTATTCAAGGGGAATCGTTTCCCTCTGCAAACGCGCCAGGGGCGCGTTTGCAGAGTGGTGAATGAAGGGGGCGGGGCCTGCGGGCCCGATCGTTTAAAAAAAAAATAATAATTTTGTCCCCTGAAGGGGGCTCTGTGGCCCCCTTCCTTTTTCCAGTTTTTATGCCCTGGGGACCCCATCCCCCAGGGCCTTACCCCTTTTTTTTAATTACAAATTTAAAAAAACGGGCAGAGGGCCGCGTGGCCCCCTTCCCTGGGCCTGTATTGGCCCCGGGGACCCCATCCCCGGGGCATGGCCTCGATTTTTTTTTTTTTCGTAGGGAGGGGGCTGCGTGGCCCCCTCCTCAGGCCATTTAAGGCCCCAGGGACCCCATCCCCGGGGCCGGCCTTTCCGTTTTTTTTTTTACTTTTTATTTTTTATTTTTTGGGGAGGGGGCCGCGTGGCCCCCTCCCGAGCCACTACTTGCCCCGGGGACCCCAACCCCCGGGCTGGCCCTCTCGTTGGGGACTGTGGGGGTCCCCAATCCCCCACAGTCCCGTCGGCTCCCCGTGTCCTACGGGAGCCGGCATTGCTTTTACACATGGGGAGCAGCTAACATGCTGCTATGTGGAAAAGCAATCGGCTTTGGATATTGGAAGAGAGAGCAGGTTTCCCTGCTCTATCTTCCAATATCCAAAGCAGTTTGCAATGACAGGACGGGAGCCGCGAGGCTCCCGTCCTGTCATTGCAAACAGCAGTGTCCCGGGGGTAGGCACCCCGGGACACTGCAGGAGCCGGCCCTGGGGGTGGTGGTCCCCAGGGCCATCAAGGGCTCCAGGAGGGGGCTGCGCGGCCCCCTCCCATTCAGTTCACAGCCCCGGGAGGTGGTGGTCCCGGGGCTCTGGGGTCCGTAACGGACCCCCATATTTAAATGTTTAGTGCCCCGGGAGGTGGCGGTCCCGGGGCGTGTGGGGGGCTGGAGCCCCCACACAGGTTTTAATTAATAAAAAAAAGCCCCGTGGAGGTGGTGGTCCCCGGGGCTGCGGGAGGGCTCAGAGCCCTCCAGCACCATTTTTAAAAAGCCCGGGGGGTGGCGGTCCCCGGGGCTTGGGGGCCCTTTGAGGCCCCCACACATTAAATTATCCCCCCACCATGCCCCCGGGACTTGGGCCACCCGGGGGCAAAATACAATCGAGCGCGGGAGACCGCGCTTCAATTTTTTTTTCGGCAGGATTTGCGCACCCTGAGCGCATCCTGCCGATTTTTTAAAAAAATTGTATTTTTTTTTGCCCAGGGGTCCTTGTGGGACCCCTGAGCAAACCTAGGGGTCAGGGTGTTTCTACCCTGCCCCTTTGTGCGCTTTGCGCACTTGTTTCTGTCCCTCGGTTCTACCGAGGGACAAAATGGCTGCCAACATTTCCTGAATCGGAATGTTGACAGCCAGCTGACAGCCAATTAACATGCAGCTCGTGATCGGGAGGGTACGCGGACCCTACTCGGCCATAGATATCACTATCTTTTTACTTTTGATTTTCTCAGCAACTACTGAACGGATTTACACCATTTAACAAAAGGGTTCTTTCTGAACCAAGAACTACCTCTTTGCCAAATTTGGTGTAATTCCGTTCAGCAGTTCGGGCTGTAGCCGTGTCTAAAGTTTCCTATGGAAAATTGCATGGGGAAAACGCGTTTTGGGACCCCCTTTTTTCTCGGCCCCGCTTGATGAATCCCCCGAGACTTTCAGGGTAGGAGCGGACCGGAGCGGGCCACAAAGTTTGAAAGTTTTGCGAAGATACGTCAACCGGCAAGAGAGTTATTTCAAATAGAATGTCGCGGATTTCCTATGGATAATAGGTTGTAACTATAACTATCTACTGGCGACCGCCAGTAGATAATATATATATATATATATATATATATATATATATATATATATATAGTATATATTTGTTATATTCTTATATTGGTTACAAATACTGAAATTATAGTATAAATTAGAATTATTAGTTTAATAATTGATTTTTATGTAGATATATGTAATTATATATATTAATTATTATATATGTGTTTTTAACTTTTTTAAATTAATTTTATTTGTTATATTTGTTAAAATATATATTAAATCTTTTATTTTATTTTACCATTATCTACCATTACCGAACCAGTTAAGAGACGGATGCCGACATCAGAGTAAGCTTCGAAATATTTTCTCTTTATTTCATGCTCATTCCTGCTTTGCTTGCTGTCATAATCGTATCTTGCTATCGCAGCTGTTGTAGACGACATATCGGCATTGTTGCCTTGATCACAATATATATATATATTCTGACACTGACTGGCTGGTCGCCAGTAGGTAGTTATAGCTTAGGACTAGGTTTCCATAGGCAAAGCATTTTTGATGCGCTTATAACTGTTGGCAGTCGTTTTGACGAATCATTTACGAAATTTCCCAAAAGTTCCTCTCTTCAGGTTAGCTCCTATCCTAAAAGTTTGGGGGATTCGTCAAGGGAGGCTAAGAAAAAAGGGGGTCCCAAAACATGTTTTCTCCATGCAATTTCCATAGGACACGTCTAGACAAGGCTACATGGTGCAAACTGCTGAAACGGAGTTGACAGCTAAATTTGGCACAGAGAAAGGTCTTGGTCCAGACAGCACAGCTCTCCCTTTACAATTGGGTATATCCGTTCAGTAGTTCTACTGAGGCAACATATCAAATTTATCGCAGATATCGATATGTGCAAGAACTCTGTCACGGTCTGATCTGGCTGCAGCGTTACGAGCACGCAGCTATGCGGCTCATTGGCTGCGAACTGTTGAAACTAGCGAAGCTGTTGGCAACCATTTTGTGACTCAGTCTGTCAGCTCGCATCTCTCCCTCTAAAAGGCATCGGATCCGTAATTCTACCTCTGCGAGGCAATACTGAAAATATCCCGCAGGTCTGTCTGTGCGAGATACTCCTTTTACGCTCCCTCTCCCCACATCATCAGCTCGCGGCTATTCCTTTAGAAGCCAGTCCGTCAGCTCGCAGCTCTGTGTCTGCAAGCCTTCGGGCCCGCAGCTCTACCTCTGTGAGTCACCTCGTTAGCTTGTAGCTGTGTCTGTGCTAGCAGGCCCGTCGGCCCGTTACTCTCCCTCTGCGAGTTAGCCCGTCGGGTTGCAGCTCGGAGGGCTCGCAGCTGTATCTCTGCGAGCCAGCCCGTTAACAGATAGCTGTGTTTCTGCTAGCAGGCCTGTTGGCCCGTTGGTCTCCCTCTGCAAGTCAGGCCACAGCTCTCCCTCTGCGAGCCAGTACGGTGCTGTGCTTTTGCGAGCCAACGGCTCGTAGGTCTCCCTCTGCGAGCTGAGCCCACAGGCCACAGCTCTTCCTCTGCGAGCCTGCCTGACGGCCCGCAGGTGTCCCTCTGCTAGCCGAACCGCAGCTGACACTCTGCGAGCCGAAATTGGGAATATAAGGCGGCTCTAAAAAGAGCCCTTGTATTTATTAGTTGGAGCTACATGTAAGTGCGAATGCACAGCTTCAGGTTAATCAGAAAAACTCGGTTTCCTCATCTGTGCAGTGTTCTCCATCACTTCTGTAGATATCAGCCATATGAAAACGTATGTTGTTGTTGTAAATCGACCCCATTCTATGGTCTCTGAGGTATGCAGACACAGCTTTGTTGACATTCTTCCTAGATTTTTCAATCTTATGACAAAATTGGTTTGACCATTTCCACTTCTGTCTTTGGCATATATTGGAATATACAAAGACAGTTTGAGGCAGAAGTAACATCAATTGTCCAAAGGTGTCATAAGCATTTCCAAACCTAGCCCAGTCAATGTGCCTAGGTGGTTACCACCACAGTGCACAATCATGAGATCAGGGTGTTGGAGATGCAAACAGGTTTTAACCAAAGGGAGCAATTGGTGCCACTTGAATCCTCTCTGTGCAAACCATTTAATGTGCACATTTTGTAAACCTAGGTCTAAGTCAATACGTCTCTGTTCTGCATACCTCTTGCACCAGAAAACATAGCTATGTCCTACAATCCACACTAGCATTTTGAAGGTCTGGCTAGAAGATATGGATAAATGTCTGTAGCTCATGCAGTCCGTTCGTAGAATAAGAGATATGTTTAAACATGGGGAACTACTTTTTTTTTACATACAAAACGTTAACCGATTGGGGGATGAAATGTATTGTGTCCTAAAAAGTAGGGTGTATATTAGTTTTGATGAAAAGCATCTTTGTGATTGGTTAATAAAAAAGCAGTTTATACGTTGAGTACATATTATAGGATGAAATTTGCTCAGCTCAAGCACACCTGCTAACTGTATTTGGAAGGTGCAGTTCAAACTTGAAAGAATGGTGAACTTTTGACCTCCACGTGCCGTTGAATGTTCTAGAAAGTGTTGATACAATACGTTGAACTTTTCACCTGTATGTGTCCTTAAAAAAACTGTTTATATGGAAAGTTAAAAAATAACCAATAAAGAGACGTTTTGCAATCGAAAAAAAAACGGAACTATTTTGATTTGTTCTTTACATGTATTTATGTGTGGAGCAACAGGGATATTGTGCCATTACTGGTTCCATTCTTGATGAAAGCGGTGCATTACATGTACTGTGTGACAAGAAAAGAATTGCATGCGTTTGTGACATTTGAAGTCTGCATACCAACTACGAAGGTAAATTAGAAATTAAGAAGGTGTGTTATGTGTTTTGTAGTAGTGGTTAAGTATTTGAGACGATATTTTTAACTTTGAAAGTATTTTTATTTCTAAATAACATAGTGTTAGTAAAGTCTGGTGTTTTATTGGTTCCCAAAATATGCATAATGTGTAACTAGTTGTTAAACAAGTACTTTATATATGTTTAGGAGTTTTTCACAAAGAAAAAGTGTAAGTTGTTATCTGTAAAGACTGTGGGCCATATTCTCAAGACCAGCGATAACATTATCGCCGCTTTAGCGGCACTTTCCTGCCGCTAAAGCGGCGATAATGTTATCGCCATTCTTGTGAATATAGCCCTGTATGGGTTTGGAAATTCGATGTAGCGTTAATTTCGATTTGTATATCTATTCCGGCGAGATAAACAGAATGTCGCACGTTTGGAAATTATGCTCAGTCTGGAAATAGTGGAGAAGGGGTGACAGTAGAAAATTCATGTGTTATTAAGTTAACAGAGATGGAAAAAAAAGAAGAAATGTTATGTGCACAGTTTGTGGTCTCATTTTTTACACTGAGAGGTAGATTTCAATGTCAGTCAAGGCTGGTGTGGTACTGCGAGGCTTTGCATTTGGGTGTTCTTAGGAAGTCTAAGTTGTTAGGGAGCGTTTCTTCAGAAGTCATTTTTTTTACATATGGGAGATAAAAAATAAATGAAAATGTTCTTTGTATATTTTCTGTACAATTTTGTTCACAGTGGTAAAGTAAATGTGATTATTAGTGATAGTAATTCTCACGGTGTGTTCCTCTGCTGAATATACGCAGGCGTTTAAGTGGTCCGGGTGTTATCAGTAGTAGGCTCCGCCACCTCTTTAAGAGAGCCGCCAATTTTTTCATCCCAGTTAAAGCTGTTAATATACGTATAGTAAATGGACGATACATAAAAAGTTTGGAATTACACCTTCATTTACTCTGTCTACCTTGCACCACCATTTTGTGCCCCCAGCAGTACGGTTTATAAAAATAATCTAATACAGCTTATAGGTTTATTGGCATATTGGTAGAATTTGTACTATATAAAGAATGTTGCAATCAGTTTCAATGGTATAGAAATGCACTGTATTATGTAGGAAATATTACATATGCATAGGTTGTGATGTAATTTTTTACTGTAAGGTACATTTGAGTATAAGTGAAAACAGGTGATATACTGAGAACCCGTTCAGAATGTGCACAGATTACATAGAGAGTAAATGGACAAAGTAAGCGTGCACGTTGCTTTGTGTATGTATGCATGGTTTGAATCATTTGATGATACTTTAAGACATAATCTAAACACTATTTCTTCTTTACAATTGGGTACAGTGCACAGTGTTATTAGTTAGTGACTAGATGCTGGTAAAGGTATTATTTATTGCTCGTTCATACGAAATAAAGGTGGAGAGGGGCGTTTCTTTACAAGAGATATTTTATAAACGTGTGAGAGATAAAAAACAATTAAAAATGTTCTTAGTAATTTTTCTATTCGATTTTTTCACACTAGTAAACTAACTGATTATAAGTGATGAAAATTGTTAGGGTGTGTCTCTGTGCTGAATATACGCTGGATTTTAAGTGGACTGGGTGTTACCGGTGCTGAACACTGCTACCCCTTTTAGACACCCGCATTTTTTTCCATCCCACTGAAAACCCTCAATATACGTATATTAAAGGAACGGTACAATAAAAGTTTAGGGATTACACCTCCGTTTCCTCTCCTCATGTGTCATCCCCATTTTGTGCACCAAACAGTAGTGTTTATAAAAATTAAGTAAGAGAGCTTTATTTAGTATGAAAATAGCACTTATACCTTTATTAGCATGTTCATGGGATCTGTAGTGTAAAGAAAAGGTCGAATCAGTTCCAATGGTACAAAAGTGACGTAACATATGTTTGAAAGATTACATGGTTTTAGGAGTAAGGTATAGAGGTAACAAATAAGCAGTATAGTTTGTTATGTTTAAACGAGTATGTAGTTTTGTAAATCAGATACGGCGTTAATTTGTGCAGCACACAGTACACCCACAATGACCCTGGAACATGTCCCTGAATGCCTTAGCACACTGCAGCACACATCCAAATGCCAAGTAGGCCCCCATCCACAATGTGCACAGAGTGCCCCCTATCACCAATATCACAACCTACCCTTGCACATATGCTGAATCCAGCAAACCAGCAGATCCGTGACCCACACTGACTATGCAAGTAACACTGCATTTCGGATAGCATAGCAGCTGCGCAAAGAAAATGACATGGCCCACGAAGCGACATGGACGGAGCCAAGTGCGGATCACATCCTCAAAGGAGCAGGTCACACTCCGACGTGTCCGCGTGCAACCACAACCCATGCCTTACAATACACGCCACAGACCAACAATGCACCAGGCCACAAAATAAGTCAGCGAGCACACATCACCCAAGTCAAAAGCAAAACAGGCCCCGAAAAGCACACAATCCAAAGGCACCTTGTCTCAAGGGGAGAAGGCTACACGAAATCAGAGCTTCAGGGGCAATTCACCC